>OY757027.1:66636056-66941056 GCA_963580285.1 Lucinisca nassula | reverse complement strand
TTATTAGCAAATAAGCTACTGATAACGCACAGTAAACCAAAAATGCGCCTTAGCTATGAATACACAACTTTATTTCGAAATACATCCTAGTCTACACGCCATATTGAGATATATATGGTAAAATTCTAATTCCCTAAGGTGACCAGTTTAACAAAACAGGTTTTCGTTAATTCGTGGAATTTCATTGTTGAAGTAATAATTGTGGAGCTCTTTGGTGCAGTGGTAGAGCATCGGATTAGTGATCGAGAGGTTGCGGGTTCGATCCTCACGCTGGCCGAATTGTTGGGTCCTTGAGCAAGACACTTTATCCACATTGCTTTAATAATAAAAATACTGGTTACCACCCAGGAATTCCTGCTTGTAAAGCTCATTTGTGAGCATGTAGCAGTAATAGGAGAAAGGGAAAAAAGAATAATTATTTCTCAATTTATTTTCATGTTGTCAATCATTTCAAGAGGGCTCACATTTGGCATGACGCTTATCTTCACAAAAACACACCTCTAAAATTTGGACCCCCTTAAAATCCACTTTTATATGGTACAACTGGGGTTTACAGGGATATACAGTATTTTCCTAATTCCTGCTATAAAACATAATATATTGTTGGTACTCCTTAGAACCGGTTCTTAATGTTACTTGTCATCTAGGATTTGTGAACATATGACATTACGGAAACGCGCCTACACAAATATTTTGGAAAAAAATACTAAGAAAAAACAGTACTTTTCTGATTAAAATTGGACACTTTCTTCTACCTGATCTTTCTAAGTTGCACTCATAAGAACCTTATCGCCGAGGTGGTCCTTACGAGTACCCACACCCTATGCCGTATAGCAGGAATTAGGAAAATAATGTTCACTCCTGCAAATCCCAGTTTGCTCTATAGAAATGGGGATTTTCTTGCCGGGGTTTAATCATGTACAGGTAACTAGCACATAAAAGTAGGTGTGGCTTGTTCATGGTGGGCTGGCTACCTAAAGGGGTCATAAAACTTATATATTATACAAGCATTCAAACATAGAAATTTCTTAGCAAATGAATCTTCTTTGTAACTTGGCGAACACTATTATTATTATTATTATTATTATTATTATCGGTAGATAGTAAGCGCCTGAGAAAATCTAATATAGTGCGCGCAAGTTGACCTGATACTCGCGAACTCTATTGGCGTAGTTTCACACCCAACTGAGTGCATGTATTTATCTTCGCCGTTTTCCGAGGGGGTCGAGGTTGTTTTTATCATATGAGCCAGCGCATGACGGATCCTTCAATTAGACCGGTGCTGTCGGATTGGACTCAGGTCGAACTCGGCGCCCGGTCTTTCGCCGATGTCTCTCTGCGTGGATTGTGGCCTTTGGTGTGTTCATACGGTCAGCGAGGACTCTGACCGGACTGCGCGAATGCGCAGGCTGATCTCAGTATTCGCTGTTCGACCAGGCCTTCTTTTGTTTTTGTCGTGCGCTTGCTCGTTTGGTACACAGAGGGCAGTAAATTGATCGCAATTCGCGGGCTGCCGGGGGCCGCGGGAAGTTTTCGTTCCCGACGTATTAAGCCGTAGCATTGAATAGTTTGTTCTTTGCATAAAGGTCAGTCTCAGGTCATTTTGTTCGCGCTATACCTGTACACTATCCTTGTATTCTGCCTTGTGTTTCGTTTCGACAAGGCAGAGTCGCGGGATTGTGTGCATGTCTAACAGCTTAAATGATTGATGTTGCAAGTGGCCTTATTTGCTTAATAAGGCCAGGTTGCACTAGCCAATTACAGTACTCTGTATGCAATTGTTATGAAAAAGTTAGTAACATAAGAATAACTAGATTGTACATATATAAAGTAACTCTTATATTTAAAAAATGTATTAATGCCTAGATGCCGCATCTGGAAAATTGGCAAACAGTGCGGACCCAGATCAGACACCACAAAACGCGGCGTCTAATCTGGATCTACACTGTTTACTCAAATAAAGATTATTGAACAACGTATGTCGAACAAAACGAAACTGGTACCCCTACAATTGAAAATGGACGACTCCGGGATTAAAAGACCTGGTAAAGTCCAGAGAGAGAGAGAGAGAGAGAGAGAGAGAGAGAGAGAGAGAGAGAGAGAGAGGGGGGGGGCTCTGAAAGTAATAATTCATATTTCACTTTATTCTGTGTATATTTCACTTACCGCTTTATGTTAAATTAATCCATTCATTTTTATTGTTGAGTGTCGATGATAAACCTAAACAGATGTCAAACTGAAATTTGCTCGTGCAGAGCATGCTTTGTTACAGTCCGCTACATGCGACCTAGATATTTTTCACATGTTTTCTACGTCACACGGTTTTATGAATGGAAATAGTTTACCGTTTACCTATGTGCATAAATTATTATTATTATTATTATTCATTACGGAAACACACCTATACAAGTACAGTAGTCGGAGGATAAGTTGGCAGTGACGTAAAAAGAGTTAACCACCACAGGTAGATTCGACAGGTTGTACCGTTATCATTATTACACCCTTCATTGGTTGGCAAGACAGGTTGTACCGTTATAATTATCGTAACTGAAGCGTCGTTACCTTTTGGTAACAGTGGACAGTGCTTAACAACAAAAACATGCTCTGACGTCACTTTCAACTTATCTTCCGAGGACAGTACATGGTAATTGTATCCGCCCCTCCCAACTTAAAAAGAAATATTGTATTCAGGTTGGAATATGGATTGTGGGTGGGTACACGTAGGACCCGCCTCATCGAGGTTTTGACGATTGCTCTGTTCAGGTCTGTATAAAACGCGTGCACATGGTCTGGTCTAGAGCGGGAATAGGAAAATATTTCCAGATTTTCTTCAAAAAAGTTTTAAAGGGTTAAAATTGTATAGGCGTGTGTTCGTGATGAGTTAAGTGATCAGTACTTCATTTATTTCTCGAAAACATTTTCAGACCACCAACGTAACAAATTATGATGACCACTACTCTAGCATCCATACTTGTCATATAAAGTAGAAAACTGCGGGCATTCGACGTCTGGTCGGCGTCGCATTGGCGTCGATGCAACATCTTGTATCGACGCTGTTTCGACGTTGGCTAGGCGCTAGATGTCTTCCGGGATTTGATATTTTCTAACATACCTATCAATGTATGTAGCCTGAAAACTTGTATTGTGTGTGACAATTTATTATTTATGTTGACCAACCCAGTAATTCACTTTCATGCTATTCTTCACTTAATTATTTGTATGTATATCACGATGAGCTGTATATGCTTAAGTGAATAAAATTTGAATTGAATGGAATATAATAGATTGTAATAAACAGCTGCTGTCCATATAATTTTCAAACAGAGGCTTTCCAAAATTTTAGATGAATTATGTTATGAAACATGTTTTATTATTATTTATTTAATTAACATTTAAATAGAAAAATATCAAGTTTAGTATATTAGAAAACATAGATTGTGGGTACTCGTTAGAACGGCATTGAATTACCACATCTGTGTTTGGAGCATAAAAGAAGTAAAATATCATTATAAGTACCACTGACTCAACATTTTTTTAGTTTTTTTTTTTTTTTTTTTTGGTGGGGGGGGGTAAAGGTTCCAATAAAATTGTATAGGCATGTTTTCGTTACAAGAAGAAGAAAGAAAAATGGAGTTTTTATTTTTTATTTAATTTTATCAGAATATATCTCCTTTTCTGTCATTCAACCATTTTGCTGATTTATCCGTTGTTGTTGTTTTTTTTGTTGTTTTTTTTTTTTCATTTAAAATTAATTAATTTATTTATTTATTTATTTATTTATTTTGATAAGAAGCAGAAAGAGGGGCTTCACATACTGTCATTTGATAATTTTTCGTCAGATTTAAAGTCTAATTTATTTATTAATTATAGTAAAACTAAACATGCTATATTTTCAAACTTTTTTAGTATGTTTGTATTTTGTTACTTTGGAATTTGAAAAAAGAAAAGGAAGAAATTAATCATGACAAAATTGTTCAGTTGGCCTACTGAAATCATTTAGGGAGTGTGTCTGCTGTTACAGAAGTGAGGAAACAAGGTAGCTTCAAACAGATAAGAGCTGTCAATCACTCATATCAAGCACCGTGATGCCACAGTAGCTTTCAATTTACAGCCAATCAGATAAATTGTCTTCTATAAGACCTAAGCAGAAATTCGATTTTCCATAACACATTTTACACAGTACTAAGTTATTCTGAATCTGAACTACTGCTGCATTTGACCCATAAACTGATAGCGAACTCATACTAGCGGATTCATTTTTGGGCGTTTTATGATCTCACTAATTTGGTATCAACCTTTTTTGTCGTTCAAATAGTTTACGCGACTATATAAAATATATGTGTATCATAATTTTAATGCTGATGAATACGGGCATACGACTTTAAACCAGTTTTGGTCCAACCAAGGTACTGAGTCAAGTTTGACATCACGCCTATTCAATCATATGCGTAAGATCCCCCACCCCTAAAAATCGAAAAAAAAAGGATATAACCCAAAGCATGGATTGTGGGTATCCGTTAGAACCCGCGTCAGGGGTACGGCTATAACGGATATCCACGAGCTTCTTTTTTGTGAAGAGGTAAGAAAACTAATTTATCATATGGCGTCGCGTCTGAGAGTGTAATAACGTCATGCAATAAATTCCGTAATCCACTAATGGATTAAATATGCAAATTAGTTAGATACGCCCATAACGATACACGTACAACGTCCTTAACGACGTCGCGTTTACTTACTGCGGAAATATTGACATTTTTGCATACAGAGTTTGAATAAAGTACGTTTTATTAGTCATATGATATATAGACTCTTGAGACGGGCCTCCGTGGCCGAGTGGATAAGAGAGCTGACTCTTAGTCATTAGGTCTCTCACCGCCCTAGGTTCGAGCCTCGTTCGGGTCACGAGTGACGGAATGTCAGGTGGTGTTTCCCGGGTACTCCGGTTTTTCGCCCACCTCTGATTAACGATCGGCCCGATATGAGTGAAATAATCTTGAAAGGGCCGTAAAATCCAAAACCGAAAATAAATTCAATCTTGCATTCGTGATCGTGTATTGTTGAATTTATTAGGCTCGTTGCGGGGAAAGGTATAAAATGCTTGGCAAAGCCTCGCATGTTTTACTTGTTCCTAAACTCGTTTGATAAATTCAGTAATACATGAGCACTCGTTAGATTCTCTATGTATGCCACATGGAACTCCAGTTATAAATTATAGGTTTCACGTTTTAATTTGACTTTTTAAATTATTAATATTTGATTATTAATGATAAAATTACTTTATCAGCCGTTTTTCATGTTAACGGCCACTTAGGTGTATATCAATCAAGATGCATATGTCCGAAGGTATTCTTTTTTAGCATAGGTTTAATTACTTCACCTTTTTCTTTATAAATCATTTTTCATTATTAGCGGTAAGAACTATTTTCCAAAGTACTTGTCATGCTGGTGGACATCTACAGATTGCGGACATATTCGGATCCATATATTGCAATGCTTATTTCCAAAGGTGAACATTTTTGACATAGGTTTAACGTTGAATTTGTCTTTTTATTTATCATTGATTGATTATTAACAATAAAAATGCTTTCTTAGTCAATTTTCATGTTGTCGGACATTTAGGGATGGCAGACACTTAGGGATGCATGGGTCATCCCTAAGTGTCCGACAAGAAAAAAATGAAGTTAAATTTCGAATATTTTCTAGACAAAAACGCGAAGTTTTCACTTAAAATGTCACAATTGATCATTCTCCACCGTTTCGGACATTTTCCCGAGAAACTAAGATTGTGTCATGCTGGCGGACATCTAAGGATGCCGGTATATTCGGATCCATATATTGCAATGCTTATTTCCAAAGGTGAACATTTTTAACATAGGTTTAACGTTGAATTTGTCTTTTTATTTATCATTGATTGATTATTAACAATAAAAACGCTTTCTTAGTAAATTTTCATGTTGTCGGACATTTAGGGATGGCGGACACTTAGGGATGCATGGGTCATCCCTAAGTGTCCGACAAGAAAAAAATGAAGTTAAATTTCGAATATTTTCGAGAAAAAAAAGCGAAGTTTTCACTTAAAATGTCACAATTGATCATTCTCCACAGTTTCGGACATCTTCCCGAGTAAATAAGATCTTGTCATGCTGGCGGACATCTAAGGATGACGGTATATTCGGATCCATATATTGCAATGCTTATTTCCATAGGTGAAAATTTTTAACATAGGTTTAACGTTAAATGATTTTATTTATCATTGATTGATTATTAACAATAAAAATGCTTTCTTAGTCAATTTTCATGTTGTCGGACATTTAGGGATGGCGGACACTTAGGGATGCATTGGGCACCCCGAAATATCCGACAAAAAAAAAAATGAAGTTAAATTTCGAATATTTCCAAAAAAAATTTTTTCGAAATTTTCCCTTAAAATGGTCATAATTGAACATTCCCCACCGTTTCCAACAATTTTGCGAAAAATTAAAATTTTGTCGGACACTTAGGGATGTCGGACGTTTAGGGATGCAACATACGTAGTCCTAGCAGAATATGTTACATTGAAAAAAAAAATAAAGGAGAAATCAAGGCTATCACACACATTTTAACAGTAACCCTAGCTACTCCACTGCCGGACGTAGTTTGCAAAGTTCCGGATTGTATCTGCACGTCCCGCTTTTTAAACAGCACGTCCCGCTTTTTAAACACGACGATGATTGCAAGCGCCCTGGTTTCTGTTAAGATCTTTGATAGAACACAGCGGAAGGCGAAGCAAAAGGAGGAAAATCAAAATTTAGAGCTGCAAATACATCTTTTTTGGATTCAAATTTGCCAAGAGAGCTAAAGTTAAATGAAAGACAAGGGGTGAAAGCGAAAAAAGTTCCCTCCGTAACACTAGATCGCTTGTGATTGATGACAACCTGAAAATTTTTGGCACACAGTTTTGCCGAATTTTGAGTTGCTGAGGTAATCCATGCGAGAAAAGCATGTTTTCTGCAAGTGACATACAGAGGCGGATTATTGTTACAAAGTGGACATATTTAACTTGTATAATTCATAATAAGAAGGTGACAAACTGCATTTGCGAAAAAGATACACTGGGTAAAATGAGGTAACCCCTCAAAAAATGAGCCGAAGTTTCCCCCCTTGTCAATAATATAGTAACATTTTTTTTTTTTTTTTTTTTTTCATTTTTTTTATGATTCAAGCCCCTATGTGTTACATTATGAGAATTGCCAAGCGAAAATGTGTCTTGACATATGTTCCCCAAACAACCACGCTGTCTGGTTGGAGTCATTGAACTTTACTATATATTTCAATGTGTGCCGTGACAAGTGAAACTGTGTCTAAAGACATGTGCCAAAAGCAACCTCCAGTCGATGTTTCACAATATTTTACACTTTGAATTATGACACGTGAAAATGAGCCTTACGACATGTGACCACAGCCACCACGTAGTCTGATTGAAGTCGCTTAAGCTTCACTTTATGTAACACTATGAGCCGTGACAAGTGATAACATGTCTAAAAACGCGTTTCCATAACAACCGCGCAGTCTGATTGGAGTAATTCAAGTGTCACTTTATGTTACATTATGAAACGTGGCAAGTGAAATGTGCCCACAGCAATCACGTAGTCTGATGGAAGTCGTTTAAGTTTCACTGTATTTACACTATGAGCCTTGACAAGTGAAAATATGTCTTGAAACATTTGATCACAGCAATAGCGCGGTCTGATTTGAGTCATTGAAGTTTCACTATATAAAATGTGGAAATGTGTCTAAAGACATGTTCTAAAAGTATCCGTGCAGTCTGATTGGAGTCATAGAGGCTTCACTATATGTTATGCTATGAGCCATGGCAAGTGAAAATATGACTTTGGACATGTAACCACGTTATCGTCGCAGTCTAATTGCATTCACTGAGGTTACATGATACTACGAGACGTGACTAGTGGACATGTCCCCAAAGCTACTGCGCGGTCTGACTGAAGTTATTGATGTTACATCATGAGCCGTGACATTGTCAAGTGAAAATGTGTCTTAAGACGTGCCCACAACAACTACGCAGTCTAACTGGAGTCAGTGAAGCTTCACTATATATTACATTATGAGACGTGACAAGTGAAAAGTGTCTTAAGACATGTGTCAGTTTTAACGCGCACTCTGATTAGAGTCATTAAAGATTTTACTTTATATTACATCATGAGCCATGACAAGTTTAAATGTGTCTTAAGACATGTACCCGCAGCGACCGCGCAGTCCGATTGGAGTAATTGTAGTTTCACGATATGTAACGTTATGAGACGTGGCAAATGTTAAGACGCGCGCCCTAGATAACTGCGTAGTCTGATTGAAGTCGTTGACACTTCAATACATGCTATATTATGAGATGTGACAAGTCAAAATATGTCTTAAAACAAAGGCCCACAGCAACTGTGCAGTCTGATTTGAGTCACTTTAGGTTCCCTATATGTTACTGTATAAACCATGTCTAGCGAAAATGTGTTTTAAGTTATTTGCCTAAAGCCACTGCGCAGTCTGATTGGAGTCAATTAAGTTTCAGTATATGTTACACAATATAGACGTGACAAGTGAATATGTGTCTGAAGACATGCCCCAGCAACCACTCAGTCTAATTGGAGTCGTTGAAGTTTCACTATACGTTGCATTATGACAGTTACAAGTTTGGTTTGTTTGTTTGTTTGTTTGTTTGTATTGGAGTTTAACGGCCCTGTCCAGACTATGTAATTTTTGAGCCGGTCAGTTTACTTTTCCACACTATTCCTGGACTTGCTTATACGAAAGCGGTTATCCTCTTTCGCCGGAAACTGATAACTGCTCTTCTTGAATCAGCGGAAGGGCGACAATGGCCGCTTAGAAAAGATTTGAGGATCGAACTCCGCCGACCCCGGCAGGTATCGAACCCGCGTCTTCCTGATCACAAGGCAGACGCGCATCCGACTGAGCTACCGAGGCCGACAATAGTGACAAGTTAAAACGTCTCTTAAAACCTGTGCCCACAGCAACGGCTCACTGAAGTTTCCCTATATGTTTTACCCTGTGACGTGAGATGTGACAAGTGAATAATGTATCTTACGACATGTGTCTGCAAAAACCAAACAGTCTGGTTGGAGTCAATCAAGTTTCGCAATGTGTAATATTACGAGACATGACAAGAGAAAATTTGTCTTAAGGTTTGTGCCCACAACAACCACGCAGTCTGATTGGAGTCATTGAAGTATCACTATATATTACACTATGAACCGTGACAAATGAAAATGGCTCGAGATGTCATTTCACCTCAATGTCAGGTAATGGAAGCAACGTCCCAACATGACCTGTACAGTGTTAACGGGGACGTTAAACCCCAAATCAAACAAGTGGCAGTGAAAATATATCTTAAGACATGTGACCACAGCAACCCCGCAGTCTGATTGGGGTCAGTGAAGTTTCACTATATGTTATAGTATTGGCCGTGACAAGCGAAACTTTGTCTTAAGTCATGTGCCCACAGTTACCGCGCGATCTGATTAATTACGATAATACACCCGGGTGACATATTGCATTCTTGTGCATTTCCAAAACGTTTTTAGCTCACCTGTCACGTAGTGACGAGGTGAAGTATTTGTCCGTCGTCCGTCGAGCGTGCGTGCGTGCGTCAACAATTTCTTCAAACAACATTTCCTCCTAAACCACTGATCGGATTTTGACCAAACTTCACAGGAATGATCCTTAGGTAGTCCTCTTTCAAAGTTGTTCAAATGGTTCCGGTCCTTTGCAAATCTGGTCACAGGAGCTAAAAATAGATTTTTTAAAAACTGAAAACTTAAAAAATCTTCTTCTCTGAAACCGCATGGTCCAGGTCTTTGATATTTGGTATGAAGCTTCATCGAGTGGACCTCTTCCAATATTGTTCAATTTATAGCCCTGGAGCCAAAAAAGCCCCCGCGTCGGGGCCAACCAGTTTCACAAAGACTTATATATGGAAAATCATTAAAATCTTCTTGTCTGCAACCAGAGGACCCAGGTCTTTGATATTTGGTATGAAGCGTCATCTAGTGGATCTCTACCAAGATTGTTCAAAATATAGTCCTGGGGCCAAAAATGCCCCCACCCCTCCCGCGCCGGGGCCGACTTGTTTCACATAGGCGTTTATAGGGAAAAGCTTTAAACATCTTCTTGCTTGAAACCAGAAGGCCCAGGTCTTTGTTATTTGGCATGAAGCTTCATCTAGTGGACTTCCAGCAAGAGTGTTCAAATTATAGCCCTGGGACCACAAATGTCTCAGCGCCAGGGCCCACTGGTTTCACATAGGCGTATACAGGGATAACCTTTAAACATCTTCTTGTCTGAAACCAGAAACCTAGGACTTTGATATTTGGTATGAAGCTTCAACTAGTTGACCTCTACCAAGATTGTTCAAAATAAAGTCCTTGGGCCAAAAACGCCCCCGTGCCGGGGCCCACTGGTTTTACATAGGCGTATTCAGGGATAACCTTTAAAAATCTTCTTGTCTGAAACCAGAAGGCATGAAGCTTCATCTAGTGGATCTCTACCAAGATTGTTAAAATCATAGCCCTGGTGCCAAAAATGCCCCGCTCCTGGGCCCACTCGATTTACCTAGGCGTATACAGGGATAACCTTTAAAAATCTTCTTAGCTAAAAACAGAAGGCCCAGGTCTTTGATATTTGGTACAAAGCTTCTTCTAATAGACCTCTACCAAGATTAGTCAAATAATAGCCTTGGGGACAAAAACGTGTCCGCGCTGGGACCCACTAGTTTTACATAGACTTATATAGGAAAAAACCTTTAAAAATCTTCTTGTCTGAAACCAGAATGCCCTGGTCTTTGATATTTAGCGAAGCTTTATCTACTGTACCTCTACTGAGATTGTTCAAATTATAGCCCTTGCTCCTAAAAATGGCCCCCACCCCCCCACCCCCCCCCCCGCGTCAGGGCCTACTGGTTTTACATAGGCTTACATATGGAAAACCTTTAAATTTTTTTTTTTTTTTTTTTTGAAACCAGAACCAACATCTTTGATATTTGGTATGAAGCTTCATGTAATGGACCTCTATCAAGATTGTTCAAATTATAGCCTTCGGTTAAAAAATATGCCCGCGCCGGGACCCACTAGTTTTACATAGGCGTATACAGACATAACCTTTAAAATCTTCTTGTCTAAAACCAGAAGGCCCAGTTCTTTGATAACTGGTATGAAGCTTCATCTAATGGACCTCTACCAAGATTATTCAAATTACTGCCTTGGGGCCGAAAATGTCCCGGGCCGGGACTCACTAGTTTTACATGGGCTTATATAGGAAAACAAACCTTTAAAATCTTCTTTTCTGAAACCAGAAGGCCCAGGTCTTTTATATTTGGCGTGAAGCTTCATCTAGTGGACCGCTACCGAGATTGTAAAAATTATAGCCCTGGCGCCAAAAATTTCCCCGCACCAGGGCTCGCGGGTTTTACATTGGCGTTTATAGGGAAAGCCTTTAAAAATTTTCTTGTCTAAAACCGGAGGACCCAGGTCTTAGATATTTGGTATGAAGCTTCATCTAGTGGACAGCTACCAAGTTTGTTCAAATTATAGCCCTCAGGTGAGCGATTCACTGCCCTATGGGCCCTCTTGTTTTTTTTAATATTATTTCTATTTTATTTTGTTTTATTTAATGAAAATTTGTTACATTTTTCTTATAACTGTAAACATAGGCTTTTGCTGCTCGTTACAACCGCGTCCAAAAGGCGCCTCCAATAGGCGGTTCTGAAGGGTACCCACAAGGTGGCCACAACACCGGTCTTGGGGAAGAACTATGAAAAATGATATATATCCCTATATTTACATTTCCATGGTAAAGCTAAATGTAAAACCTAAAGAAATCAAAGCAATAAAAGTACTGGTGGGTCGATCGTCTCTGAGTGTAGGTTGGGAAAATAGTCCTGAGCTGAGAATCGAACTGTTCGTTTAATTTTAAGCAAGCACAGTAGAGCTGATCAGACATCGCGTTGGAAAATAGTCCTGAGCTGAGAATCGAACTGTTCGTTTAATTTTAAGCAAGCACAGTAAAGCTGATCAGACATCGCGTTATGTGGCTTCTGATTATGTAGATTCTGTTTGCCAATGTCCAAGTGTACGAGCACAGTCCACCCGCCCTATCATGTTCTAAACTGTTGTTGCATACATATGGCGAACAGTGCCGACCTGATCAGAAGCAATGTACTCTTTATCCGATCTTGGTCTACGCTGTATGTCTAATGACGGTATCACCTACAAAGTCTGGGCTACTCATTTTTGCACTTAAACATTACAGGGTTCTATAATTAAGTTCTTAGCAGGAGTGCAAAAATTCTATTTTTACTCGACAACAGTTTTATAAATAGAATGTTCCGAAAGACGTCACGTGACATCGTGGCCTGGATTAAGATATTATTGTTTTTCTTTCATTACGTGATTTGATTGATTGATTTGAGGTTGAACGTCCCCGTCAACACTGTAAAGGTCATTTTGGAGACGTTGCTTCCAATTTTGTGGGACTTTTACCCGACATTGAGATGAAATGACATCTCAAGCCCTGCCGCCCCATGAAACAAATAGGGTTTAAAAGCATGGACGGTTCGACTCGCACCACTTTGCCTGGGCAGGCTTAGATCCTTTATGCAGTTTACCAGTACTTGTGTGCGGGTCGGTTTCAGCTCTGCGTGGAAGCATCATGCAGCCCATCTATTTCGTCAAGCCCCGATGGGCCGGGGCCGATTTCATTACGTGAGCAACTTCTATTTCGTTTAGCCTCAATGCCACTATTTAAGGAAAAAGTGAAGTTGCTGTGCAACCTGCTGATCAGACGCCACATTCCGCGGCGTCTGATCTGGGTATTATCCAGCACACGATTCCTGTCAAGGCTCTATAGATAGTTCTTAATAGCTCAACGTTTCAAGTTCTATTAATAAAACATAATATTGGTTTTCCCAAATCAGTGATGGTTACCTGGACATCTGCATTAATTCCGTTTGGTCATTTAGTAAATTAGGATCGATCGTAAACCGATCGACCCAAAAATGTAATTCATACTACCATAAACGCATAGTGACATGAATTTTAGTGACTTCAAGTGACGGCAGTCTAAATCAGGCTTCTATACGATGTGATTGGGCGTTGGCGACGTAAAAAAAAAAAAAAAAAGAGCGTGCAAATGTTTTGTTGTTGGTGGTGTTGTTGTTGTTTGTTTTCAGCTTTAAAACTTTGCCTTATAAGCATTTGTCTTCGCCCAATGATGAGGATCGAAGAATGTTATGATAGGAAATAAATTATTTATGAAAGTATGAATGACAGCGGGTCGCTAGCAAAGTTTACATGAACCCCGGGTTCATCCTTTACTTTCATACCCACTGCGTTCAATCTTTCATGAACAACAGAAAAATAAAATTAATTTCTTAAGTAAACCCCAGTTTTTATATAAAGTTGGATTTAGAAGGTAGTTCATTACATGGGCTTGTTAACGTGTTGTGAGTCTTTGCTGTGCGATGCTCGACAGGGAGGCAGAGAAAACTATACTGAAGGAAACTTCTAACGCAAAACTGTAGCATCCAATTCAGCCTCAAACGTTACCGCAACTAGAGCAGGCAATAGTGGAACAATCTGCAGTTGTGAGGCACAAATTTCTGCAACGGACTGTCCGGTCCCCGCCCATTTGGGCTTGGAGAAATAGATGGGCTGCACGATGCTTCCACGCAGAGCTGAAACTGACCGCACACGGGAACTGGTAAACCACTTAGAGTATCTAAGCCTGCCCAGGCAAAGAGGTATGCTAATAAGCCCTAATGATTTATTTGGGCGACAGGGCTTGAGATATCATTTCGTCTCAATGTCGGGTAGAAGTCCATCAAAATTGGAAGCAATGTCTTCAAAATGACCTATACAGCTTTGAGGGGGACGTTAAACCACAAATCAAACAAACAACAGGAGGTTAGGTGGTTTTCTGCAGGTAATCCGGTTTTCACGCACTCTGATTATCGATCGGCTCGAAATAAATGAAGTAATCTTGAAAGGGCGTAAATCTCCCCACAAACACACACAAAAAAAAAATCGTTCGCCATTCGCTGTCAGTGGTCAGTCAATGCGCAGCAGTTATCAATGCTGCAAGCGGCCAAACCAGATAGTGTATATTGCACGACCCGCAGAAAAAGCGACCGACTGTAGTCGGTTGATTTTCTAAGAGTGCCCTAAAATCACCGTGTCATTCTGTCCATCGGTCAATCGGTCATTCTGACAGTCCGTCCGTCTGTCTGTCCGTCCGTAACCAGTTTGTGAAAATTGGTGATAGTGACTTAACCGCTTGGAATATCTAAACAATTTTTGGCATACTGATAGATATCAATGGGATCTAACCAATGAACTTGCGAAATATTACATTCCATTTAGTATAGCCTCGCCGAGGCGAAAAATGTGAAAATGTTCGAACTGCTTCTCCTCGGGAACCGTTGGGCTGATTGAAGTCAAATTTGATATGGCGCCTCTATGGGATGGGGGAAACCAAAATTTGCTCATGGGGTCCAGGTCACATGACCAAAATGGCCTCCAAGCCATATATGGTCTGTCTGTCTGTCCGTCCGTAACCCGTTTGTGAAAATTGGTGATAGTGACTTAACCGCTTGGAATATTTTAACAATTTTTGGTATACTGATCGATATCAATGAGATCTAACCAATGAATTTGCGAAATATTACATTCCATTTAGTATAGCCTCGCCGAGGCGAAAAATGTGAAAATTTTCGAACTGCTTCTTCTCGGAAACCGTTGGGCCGATTGAAGTCAAATTTCATAAGGAGCCTATATGGGATGGGGGAAACCAAAACTTGCTCATGGGGTCCAGGTCACATGACCAAAATGCCCTCCAAGCCATATATGGTCTGTCTGTCTGTCCGTCCGTAACCCGTTTGTGAAAATTGGTGATAGTGACTTAACCGCTTGGAATATTTAAACAATTTTTAGCATACTGATGGATATCAATGAGATCTAACCAATGCACTTGCTAAATATTACATTCCATTTAGTATAGCCTCGCCGAGGCGAAAAATCCGTAACCCGTTTGTGAAAATTGGTGATAGTGACTTAACCGCTTGGAATATTTAAACCATTTTTGGGATACTGATAGATATCAATGAGATCTAACCAATTAACTTGCGAAATATTACATTCCATTTAGTATAGCCTCGCCGAGGCGAAAAAATTGAAAATTTTCGAACTGCTTCTCCTCGGAAACCGTTGGGCCGATTAAAGTGAAATTTCATATGGAGCCTCTATGGGATGGGGGAATCAAAAAATTTGCTCATGGGGTTCAGGTCACATGACCAAAATGGCCGCTAAGCCATATATGGTAAAAACCTTCAAAAATAGTCTTCTCCAGAACCACTGTGCAGATTTCCACGAAACTTGATAAATGGCATCTGGGACGTAGGCCCATCATAAATTGCTAAAATGGTGACCCTGGGTTGACCTTGACCTTCTTTGTGCCTAGGTCAAACTTTGACACACATACTTTTGTATTGGAAAATGTGAGAATGCATTTTATCCTGCAAACGATTCAGAATACAGTACTGAAGTATAAGATATATTTTTGCTCCTTACGATAAGGCGCATTTATTGGGGGAACCGTTTTAGGTCCAGGTCACATGACCAAAATGGCCGCCATACCCATATATGGTAACACTCATAAAGCTAAAAGCATCCGGCGGGTCGTGCACTTCAGCTGAAGCACTGGTTTTGTACTGAGATTGTGTGAACGTGTTATTGAAATTGACCCTTTCTTTGTGCTGCATGTATGCGATATGAGACTTGTGACAATTTTTATTGTTATGATAGGTGTTATGATTGTAATCCTTGCGAAATATAAAAACATCGGATTTTGATTTTATGCCCCCGAATTCGAAGAAGTTGTGGGGGTATATTGGTTTTGCCCTGTTCGTCCGTCCGTCCTTCCATCCGTCCCGCTTTTTTACTGCATAACATAACTTAAGAACCATGGGTGCTGTGTTTTTGGAAGTTCATATATGGATTCCTTATGGAAAAAATAATTAACCGTGTTTTTTTCTCGTCATGATTATGCCGATTTCTTGAGTTATGCCCCTTTGCAAAAAATACTTTGAACTCTTGTAAGCAAGATATCTCAAGAACTGTTTGAGTTTTTGCCCTGAAACTTTAGACTGGTTTGGGATGATGAGTCGATGAACTGATTAATTTTTGTGAAAAATCCGATTTTTTTTCTTGAGTCATGGCCCTTTGAATTTTTTTTTTTTTTTTTTTTTTTTTTTGCGTTTTAAGCTTGTTAGCAAGTTAACTAAAAAAAAACTAATTGAGTTATTGCCCCGAAACTTTACAATATGGTTGGGGATAATGAGAAGATGAACTGATTAACTTTTGACAAAAATCCATTTTTTTCTTGAGTTATGCCCCTTTGATATTTTTCCCGTTTGAAGCTTGTAAGCAAGATGTCTCAAAAACTGTATGAGCTATAGCCCTGAAACGTTACAGGCTGGTACAGGATGCATAGTACATGAACTGATTATCTTTTGAAAAAATTCCGACATTCTTGCATGAGTTATGGTCCTTTGATTTTTTTTTTTTTTTTTGCGTTTTAAGCTTGTGAGCAAGATAACTCAACCAGAGATTCAACTTCGGTGAAGTTGATGTCGCACCTGCTCCCACCTGCCCCACAAAAAAATAAATAAAAGTTTATTTAAGGCACTAGAAATGAATATAGGGCTTTGAGAATAATCTATAGCCTATATATGTGAGGTAAAAAACTGACTAAGTTCACAATGTGGAAAAAGTGATAAAAATTGATCCCAAGATAAAGTCCAAACCACATGCACATCCTCATATCGTAGCAAAACACACACAAAGTTTCAAAATGATCAATATATAACTGTAAGAGGAGTTGCGATGACAAGAGGTACCTATTGTACATCAACTGAAGCTTAAAACTTAAAAAGTTCACAATGTGCAAAAACCAAAAATAAAAATTTTGAAAATTATGTCGAAACCACATGCACAACCTCATACCATGGCGAAAGCGCACGCAAAGTTTCAAAATGATCGGTATAAAACTGGAAGAGGAGTTGCGATGACAAGAGGTACCTATCATATATCAATTGAAAGTTAAAAACTACTAAGTTCACAATGTGGAAAAAGTGACAAAAAATGATCCGACGATAAAGTCCAAACCACATGCGCATCCTTATCATCCTCATACCATGGCGAAAGCACACACAAAGTTTCAAAATGATCGGTATAAAACTGCAAGAAGAGTAGCGATGACAAGCGGTACCTATCATATATCAATTGAAGGTTAAAAATGACTAAGTTCACAATGTGGAAATTGTGACAAAATTTTATCCGAAGCTAAAGTCCAAACCACATGCGCTTCCCTATACCATGGCAAAAACACACACAAAGTTTCAAAATAATCGGTATGAAACTGTAGGAGGAGTTGCGAAGACAAGAGGTACCTATCGTATATCAAATGAAGCTTAAAAATGGCTAAGTTCATAATGTGCAAAAAGTAAAAAGAATATTCGGAGAATTATGTCGAAACCACATGCACATCCTCATACCATGGCGAAAGCACACGCAAAGTTTCAAAATGATCGGTATAAAACTGCAAGAGGAGTTGCGATGTTAAGGGGGAACCTATCATATATCAATTGAAGGTTAAAATGACGAAGTTCACAATGTGGAAAAAGTGACAAAAATGATCCGACGATTAAGACGAAATCATATGCGCATCCTCATACCATGGCAAAAACACACGCAAAGTTTCAAAATAATCGGTATGAAACTGTAGGAGGAGTTGCGATGACAAGACACCCAGTGTAAAAGTTGACGGAAAGACGAACGGACAACCGGACGAACGGACGGACGGACAACCGGACGGACGGAAACTTGCACGCCTATGTCTTCCTTCTAAAGCAGGTGCGACAAAAACTGTTTGAGCTTTTGCCCTGAAACTTTACAGAATGGTTGGGGATGACGAGAAGATAACTGATTAACTTTCGAGAAAAATCCATTTTTTTCCACAGGATTATGCCCCTTTCTTGAGTTATGCCCCTTTGCAAAAATACCTTGAAATCTGGTAAGCAAGATATCTCAAAAACTGTTTGAGCTTTTGACCTGAAACTGTACAGACTGGTTTGGGATGATGAGCAGATGAACTGATTAACTTTTGAAAAAAAATCCAAAATTTGTTGAATTTTTTTGCGTTTTAAGCTTGTAAGCAAGATAACTGAAATTGTTTGAGCTTTTGCTCTGAAACTTTACAGAATGGTAGGAGATGGTGAGAAGATGAACAGATATACTTTTGACAAAAATCCATTTATTTTTTCTTGAGTCATGCCCCTATATATTTTTTTTTTTTTTTTTTTTTGTTTTTTTTGCGTTTTAAGCTTGTAAGCAAGATATCTCAAAACCAGTTTGAGCTATTGCCCTGAAACTTTACAGGCTGGTTCAGGGTGATGAGTAGATAAACTGATTAATTTTTGACAAAAATCTAAAGGATTATCCCCTGTGTTGAGTTGCAAAAAAATACTTTGAAATCTGGTAAGCAAGATATCTCAAAAACTGTTTGAGCTTTTACCCTGAAACTTTACAGACTGGTTTGGGATGGTGAGTAGATTAACTGATTAAGTTTTGAAAAATATCCGAAATGTTTTTCTTCAGTTATGGCCCTGTAAAATTTTTGTGTTTTAAGCTTGTAAGCAAGATAACTCAAAAAACTGTTTGAGCTATTGCCCTGAAACTTTACAGAATGCTTTGGATGATGAGAAGATGAACTGATTAAATTTTGACAAAAATCCATTTTTTTTTCTTGAGATATGCCCCTTTGAAATTCTGCACGTTTGTAGCTTGTAAGCAAGATATCTCAAAATCGGTAAGAGCTCTTGCCCTGAAACTTTACAGGCTGGTTCAGGATGATGAGTAGATGAACTGATTACCTTTTGAAAAAATTCAATTCTTTTCTTTAGTTATGGCCCTTTGTTTTTTTTTTTTTTTTTTTTTTTTTTTTTGTGTTTAAGCTTGTAAGCAAGATAACCAAAAAACTGTTTGAGCTATTATCCTGAAACTTTACAGAATTGTTGGGGATGATGAGAAGATGAACTAATTAACTTTCGACAAAAATCCATTTTTTTTCATGTCAGGATTATGCCCCTTTCTTGAGTTATGCCCCTTTGCAAAAATACTTTGAAATCATGTAAGCAAGACATCTCAAAACCTGTTCGAGCTTTTGCCCTGATATTTTACAGACTGGTTTGGGATGATGAGTAGATGAACTGATTAACTTTTGAAAAACAATCCGATTTTTTTATTGAGTTATTGCCCTTTGAAATTTTGCACGTTTTAAGCTTGTAAGCAAGATATCTCAAAACTGTTTGAGCTATAGCCCTGTAACGTTACAGGCTGGTTCAGGATGACGAGTAGATGAACTGATTAACTTTTGACAAAAATCCGAAATTGTGTTCTTCAGTTATGTCCCTTTGATATTTTTGTGTTATAAGCTTGTAAGCAAGATAACTCAAAAACAGTTTGATCTATTGCCCTGAAACTTTACCGAATGGTTGGGGATGATGAGAAGATGAACTGATTATTTTTTGACCAAAAAAATCCAAATTTTGTTTCTGGAGTTAAGCCCCTTTGAAATTTTGGGCGTTTGAAGCTTGTAAGCATGTATCTCAAAAACTGTTTGAGCTATTGCCCTGAAACTTTACACGCTGGTTCAGGATGATGAGTAGACGAACTGATTAACTTTTGAAAAAAAAATCCGATTTAACTTGTTTTTCTTGTGTTATGTTCCTTCTAAAATTTCAGCATTGCAGCCAAATAAAAAAATATATCTCAATTACTATTAGGGACAAGCAGTGTTAGGGTCAAGCAGTGTTAGGGTCAAGCAGAGTTAGGGTCAAGCAGTTGAGGGCATTGTGTTTCATAAACACTGGCTCTAGTTCGTTAGAAGTTTCTTTCAGTATATATTTCAACGCTCATACTAATCTTCTTTGAGCTCGTATCATCGTCATCATCATCATCATCATCATGTTAATGCTGATTACCCCTTCCGGCGTCGACTGAGCTGAAAGGTTCGACACAGTCATGGTAAACGAGATACCGTGTGGTTTGCAGTGTTGCAGTGATGCCCGGAGACTGGAGTGGGCACGGGCGTAACTGGCAGAAGAAAATGTACGCAAACCAAAGAAACTACTAGAAATAATAATCCTGCCCCTTAATATATCTTCCCAAATGGGGATCACTCTTGCCCTGTTAGCGAGCAATTGCTTTCATGAAAGTGTGGAAGAAAATAATATTAGCTAAAAATTAGTGTTGTGTATATCCTAGATACATTCAGATTTTCCTATTTCTTCTTCATCATCTTCTTCTTCTTCTTGTTCATTTTCTTTTTCCTTCTTTGTTTCTTCATCGTCGCTGTATATTTTTTTACGTTGGTTATTTGTACGCATGTGCGTATCAGCGTAAAGAATGCTCCGCCCCTGAGGATGGGGGTGATCCAAGACGCAAGGCGTGTGTGTTTCACTGAGCAATCCGATTTCGCCCGCCCTCGATAAACGATCGGCTGAATAAAAGAGCCGCATTCTTGCAAGGACATTAAAACCCAAAGCCCAAAGTGGTGCGAGTCGGCACGTTCATGCCAAAAAAAATCCTATTGGTTTCATTGAGCGGCAGGGATTGAGATGTTATTACACCTCAATGTTGGGTAAGAGTCCCATAAAATTGGAAGCAATGTCTCCTGAATGACAGTGTTGACGAGGACGTTAAACCTCAAACAAACAAAAGAAACCCCAAAGCCGCTAGTTAGTTAAACAAAGAACTAACATGTGAAAATTTTCCGAATAAGAAAAGGAAGACGAAAAGTTACATTACAAGAATAAGTCCATGTAAAGAACACCACGTAGCTGGGGTTTACCTGGCTACATATCCTTTTTGTTTATTTCTGACCAATGGTCAAATACATAGGTTGTTCGTACTTGCTAGAACCGCCTATATAAGGCGGCTCAAATGAGCACCTACATTGCACATCTTAAATGAGAAAAAAAAGATAAAAAAAAAAAAAAAAATCTTCATCCAAAAACTTAACTCTTTTTGGATGACTTTATGACATAATACACTTTATCATATCATGGGATCCGTCTGAGAATGTAATGTCATGTACTAAGTTCGATAATCCACTGGTGCATTAAATATGCAAATTGGTCCCGTAACGTTACATGTACGACTTCCTTAACGGCGTCGCGTTTACGAATGGCGGAATATTAACTTTCCTTTTAAACATTAGTGAATAAGATCCGTTTTAAATAGCATATGATAAATAGAATCTTACATTCGTGCTCATGTATTATTGAATATATTAAACTCGATGAAGAAAAGGGATAAAATGCTCGACGGAGCCTCGCGTTTATCCTTTTTCCTCAACACGTTTAATAAATTCAATAATACATGAACACTCATGTAAGAACCGCCATATGTCGCACGAACATACCTTACACTTTCCATCCAAGAAACCCGAAAGCGCAAAGATACTTTCTCACAAAATAAAAAGAAAGCAGTATATAAATGCAAAGACGAGGTGTGACAATAATAAATCACACCAGAAGAACCGCCTTGGAATGGTAGGAAAAACAAATGCTCAGCATTTCGAAAACACGCCTATTCAAATACATTACGAATTTCACCGCCGAACAAAAACTAACAAACAAACAATCGCTGAAAACTTCTATTTTTATTATTTCCTCTCAAAATATAGAGCAGAAATAAGGAAAATAAACCTTGCAAACCCCGTTTTACTTTATAACATTGGGGTTCAAGGGAGTCAAAATTATATAAGCGTGTTTTCGTGATGGGGGCTAAATGGATTTGACCTAACAACAATCCTCGCCGTTGGTTCTGCCGTAATAACTCGTTCAGTCCGCATGAGGGTTTTCTAACTCAGCGCCACAATTCCGAGAACATTAAACTTGTTAAAATGCAGCTACGTGCGACAAAGTACACCCATTCATATCGCCAAAAACGGTTAAGAAAATGTGTGATACGAGTGCCGAAAAAAATCCCTGACAGTAATCGTCGGCCTTTCAGTATCCTCAGTTGCTGAGCTAGAGTAGCCTAATTGGTAAGATTATTAGTGGTAAAGAGCTCTGACTGTGGGTCAAATGTGAGACGAAAGGTCACATCGTTTTTCTTTGGGTACTCCGGTCTTTGCCCAGCTCGAAATCAGGAAGGAAACAATCTTGAAATGCCTCAAAACAAAAAAGTTATGGCTTTCAAAATTTACTGTCGATAACATGTCTAAGGTATCAATTATGAAAGCATTCGCTACAATTGTTTTAAGATGCTCTTATGTTGTTATTAAAATATATAATTTTCTGAAAAATATATAAACAAAAAAGATTTAAAAGGTGAATAGGAAATTCTAGATTAATTTTATAACAGCATCGTAAAACAATTGTACCCGGGGACTGGGACGAGGACCCTGCTTTCGTAGTCCCCACAGACCGGATGCAGGCTGGAAACAGACAGGCGGATGCATTGACAACAGAGGGCTGTTGCAATGGCTAAACAGACTGGCATTAGCCATAAGACCCAGCAGGCACTCAGCATTAAAATGACGTCCTATCAACATCGATGCGATGAGATGACATCACTTCGACGCCAATACGTCATTTCAATGTTGTGTGTCCGCTGGGGACAGACATATTCCTTGATGGTGTTCCGTTTTCCAGTTCTGACCTCAGACCCTGGCGTGAAGAAAAACCGTTATCAGTAAAGAGAACCCATTTGTAACTATGACACAGGAATTACTGCATTACCTCAAGTAGAACTTCACTGCGAGCTTCGGCGAAAAAGGTAATTAGGAAGTCGCATGCAAGGAAGTGCCCAGCCTCTTTGCAGACATGCACATCTGCAGAAAGCCAGAATGCCTCTGGCTGGTAAGGAGACACAAATATAGTCGAGACCCACCGGAGTCCAACAATTGGTTTTCTTTTGTTCCAGAGTTTATGATTCCTGATCGTTGTTTCATTTCTGTATTCGTTTAAATTAATATTCCTGATGAGTTACAAATCCTTCATGCGGACTGAACAAATTGTCTTAACAACGACTGAAGCAAGGGTGAGGATTGTGGCCATGTAAAAATAAAAATAAATAAAGCTTTTTACTGACCATACCAAGGCGGATATTTTTTTTTTGTTTATTATTGTTATAGTTCGTCTCTGCATGTCTATATTGCTAATATATTTTAATTTTGGATAGCCGTTTGGCGATGTTGTGTTAAAGTAACTGTCCTTTTGGTTTTTCACTTGTGATGTTTTCGTTATGTTGAAGTTATTTTTGTGTTGGTATTTCTTTCCATTTGGTGTCTTTGTTGAGAGCAGTGAGGTAAATGTATCGATTCCTGATCAGTTCCTCCACTTCATGACGGCTACATAGAAACAAGAAACAAGATTGTTAAACAAGAAATCGGCAGATGACTATGTTGTGCCTTATGGACTTGAACATTATGGCGAGGGGTTGTTGCAAATGCTAACCGCTTGATGAACGAACGGAGAAAAACTGCACTCCAGTATAGAGCCTGGCTTAAAAGCAGATACAACAAAAAGAGCAAAGCAAAATACAAAGAGCCTGGAATGCAAAGATGAATTAAGCAAAAATAGCAGCTTGAAAAGTAAAGTATTAAAGTGTTAGTTAGAACAAGAATTCCCATCACGAATACACGCGATATAATATTGACCCCTTGAAATGCCACTTTTATATAGTGAAACTGGTGTTTATATGGTGAGTATATGTTTTTCTGATTTCTGCTAAAAACAGATTGTGGGTACTCGTTAATACCGTCTCGTCGAGGCGGTTTAAACGAGTACCCACATTGTTTTCAGAAATACGAAAAATATCAGAAGTTTTACCCAAGCGGTTAACCAGTACAGTGCACATTCTTTCTTCAGAAACTGACGACTGCTTTTCTTAAAATAGCGGAAGGGAGACAATGACCGTAGAAAAGATTTCATTATCAATCTCCAAGAAAGGATGTGGCCGCACCCCGACAGGTATCGAACTCGCGTCCTCCTGATCACTAGTCAGACGCGCATTCGATGGAGCTACAGACGTCGGCTATAGATTGCTTGATGAACGAAATAACTGTGGAAAACCTATATCCCGACATGCATTACGAAAATATATTGAAAATTATGCCACCTAAAAGAAAATTTTCCGATAAAATATTCCAATATGTTTCATATATCTGCTCTAAACATAGCTTGTTTGGACTAGTAAGAACCGCCTCGGCAAGGCGGTTCTTACGGCTAACCACAATCTATGCATTTGAGCAGAAATGAAAAATAAGGAATGCCCCTGTAGACGTTTTATTATTTAAAAGTGGGGTTTTAATGGGTCAAAATTATACAGGAGTGTTAAACAGGATCAACCGAAACTTTCAGCAAAAGTAAAACATAACGAACCTGGAATGAAATGCAGAATTAAGAAAATGTGCCAGTGTACGAAAAAACCTACAATAAGACATGCGCGCTCATCAGAGACTCAGATCAGTCTGCGCATCCAGACTAACCAGAGACTTCGCTTGCTGCATGAAGGAGCAATGGGCCCTTAACTGTCCTTGGATTGCACAATGAAGACTGACCAGACGGTGCGGATACGCAGGCTGAACTGAGTCTTCGCTGGGCGCACATGTCGTATTGTAGGTTTGTTGTGAGCTGGCTCAAATGTAACAGCCCGTAAAACAAAGCATAATTCCAGCGACGACTATGTCTCGCTTGTATACAATTCGACATTAAGCTGAACAATAAGGTTGGCTGGTTGAATAAACATGAACAAATGATTGAAAAGCTGGACTGAGACATGCAATACATAAATATGAATGACAAAACAAATACATATAAATGGCATACAATAAATACACATAAATGATAAAAAATTTCATTTTAATTACCGGCAAATTGAACAGATGCAAAAATACACATGCAAACAGGAACAAATGAATGAAAAGCTGGACTCCGACATGCAAATATATATATATATATGAATGACAAAACAAATACATATAAATGACATACAATAAATACACATAAATGATAAAAAAAATCATTTTAATTACCGGCAAATTGAACAGATGCAAAAATACACATGCAAACAGGAACAAATGAATGAAAAGCTGGACTCCGACATGCAAATATATATATATGAATGACAAAACAAATACATATAAATGGCATACAATAAATACATATAAATGATAAAAATTTTCATTTTAATTACCGTCAAATTGAACAGATGCAAAAACACACATGCAAACATGAACAAATGAATAAAAAGCTGGACTCCGACATGCAAAAGTATATATATGAATGACGAAACAATACCTATAAATGGCATACAATTAATACATATAAATGATAAAAATTTCATTTTAATTACCGGCAAATTGAACAGATGCAAAAACACACATGCAAACATAAACAAATGAATGAAAAGCTGGACTCCGAAATTCAAAAAATATATATGAATGAAGAAACAAATACATATAAATGGCATACAATAATATATAAATGATAAACATTTTCGTTTTAATTACCGGCAAATTGAACAGATGCAAAAACACACATGCACACATGAACAAATGGATGAAAAGCTGGACTCCGACATGCAAAAAATATATATGAATGAAGAAATAAATACATATAAATGGCATACAATAAATAGATATAAATGATAAAAAATTTCATTTTAATTACCGGCAAATTAAATAAATGCAAAAACACACATGCAAACATGAACAAATGAATAAAAAGCTGGACACCGACATGCAAATATTTATATATGAATGACGAAACAAATACATATAAATGGCATACAATAAATACATATAAATGATAAACATTTTCATTTTAATTATCGGCAAATTGGACAGATGCAAAAACACATATGCAAACATGAACAAATGAATGAAAAGCTGGACACCGACATGCAAACATATGTATGAATGACGAAACAAATACATATAAATGGCATACAATAAATACATATAAATGATAATAATTTTCATTTGAATTACTGGCAAATTCAACAGATGCAAAAACACACATGCACGGTAAGACGAAAAATTCAAAACGAAACAGCTTTGGATATAACAAAAACAACAACAACAACAACAATGCAAACGAAATAAGGCAAATTTAACACAAGATGAGGATATAACAAAAACAACAACAAGGCAAACGAAATAAGGCCAGCTGATGAAAAAAAATAAAGAAAAAAATATTCATGGCAGATCAACTCAATGAAGATCTTGTCGTAAACAAACGCCCGAAATATAAACACAAGAACACACACATCTAAGACATACTAAAAGACCAACTCAAGCAACAAAAACACCTGATAAACCAACAAACAAAACACCAATTAGCCAATGGAAAAGTCCAACAAAAGAAACCTCTTCTATAAATATAAAAAACGAAACAAACAAAACAAAAAACAAAAAAACTTAAAAAGCCAATAAAGCAAACATTATCCCCTCACGAAACACAAACAGAGGAAACTTCCACATAGCGCACCTAAAATACCGGATCGTACGAATAAAAGCAAAGCCACCAGAAAACAAATGTACCGGTTACCATCCAGGAAATCCTGTCGTAATGCTCAGATGTGAGCGAGTGGCAGTCATAGGAGAAAGAAAGAGAACAGTGACAATAATGAGACAGGCATGAGCTCTGTACGTATTCGGGGGTAGCTAGTTCTTGTTCATGCATCACATATTTTGGACAGTGGAAATTTAGTGCGAGGCGGACCGTCCATGCTACTAAACCCTATTGGTTTCATTGGCCGACAGGGCTTGAGATGTCATTTTATCTCAATGTCGGGTAACAGTCCGTCAAAATTGTAAGCAACGTCTCCAAAGTGACCTTTATAGTGTTGACGGGGACGTTAAACCTCAAATCAAACAAGCAATGGAAATTTATATTCTTGAAGGGCCATGACACTTGAATAAGACAAAACCTATCAGCATATGTACAAGACTGAAACACAACAAACACGTCCATCTCTGCGTAGCACCCCGTTTCTGTTCCATGGTGTGTGGTGCCGTGTTGAACAATGTGTGCCATGGTGCGGTGCGGGGCGCTGCGTACGGAGGATAGGCATTTGTTTTTCTTTCTTTTTGTGCTAAGGTTCTGAACATCTGCTGGTATGCATGCTATGTCCTACAAGAATATAAATTTCCACTGTACAAATGCTAGACTTCCCATTGCTCGTTGAAAAAGAGATGTCCGTGAAGTTGGCTGCCAGTTGCCAGTTGTCAGTTGCCTATTCAATCGCCAACTGGCAAATTGCATCTAACTTTACATTCAGGATGCCAATTCGCAAATTCTGTGGAATTGGCAACTGGCAGCTGGCGGCCGACTCCAAATTTGACTTGAAAGGGTTTTGGATTATAACAACTGAATAGGCAACTGGGAAACTTCAACAAGATGCCAGTCCACTAATTCTAGTGAAATGGCAGCTGGCAACTGGCAGCCAGCTGCCAATTCGATTTGAGGGTTTTAGAGCATTACAACTGCATAGGCAACTGGCTGACGGATGCCGATCCGCAAATTCTAGTTAATTGACAACTGGCAGCCGACTGCAATTTCGATTTGGGTTGGTTTTAGAGTATAACGACTGAATAGGAAACTGAAAGCATAATGTCTATATATCTATCACTGTACTGTATTGATGTACTCTATATTACTCTCTGTCAATTGTGGTACCCACGGAGAGGGCAAATATAGGCCAAGCCTACGCCCAATCCGAGCCATATATATATATATATATGTCTGTATTATGTACATATGTATGATGACTGATATTTTGAATAAACTGGCAAATGACAGCCAGATGCCGATTAGCAAATTCTAGTAAATTGGCAGCTGACAAATAGAAGACAGCTGCCAATTCGATTTTAAAAAGTTTTAGAGTTAAACAATTGAATAGGCAACTGGCAAACGGCAACCAGATCCCAATTCGCAAATTCTAGTAAACCGGCAACTGGTAGGCAGCTGCCAATTAGATTTTAAAGGGTTTTAGAGCATTACACCTGCAGAGGCAACTGGCAAACTGAAGCCAGATGCCAATTCGCAAAATTCTATTGCATTTGCAACTGGCAAGTGGCAGCCAGCGGTCAATTCGATTTGAGAGAGTTTTAGTGTATAACAACTGAATAGGCAGTTGGTAAAAGGCAACCAGATGCCAATTCTCAATTCTAGTGAATAGGCAGCATACAAATGGCAGCCAGATGCTTATTCGATTCGAGAGGGTATTAGGGCATTACATCTGAGTATATTCGGCCTCCGCCCATCGGGGCTTGAAGAAATAGATGGAAAACAATAAAAGATAACAAAAAACGGCAACAAGATGCCAATTTGCATATTCTAGTGAATTGGCAACTTGCATCTGGCAGCAAGCTGCCAATTGGATTTGACAGGATTTAAGGGTATTACAACTGCATAGGCAACTGGCAAACGGCAACCACATGCTGCTTCCGAAGTTCTAGTGAATTGGCAACTGGTAACTGGCATCCAGCTGCCAATTCGATTTGAGTTTTAGCGTATAACAACTGAAAAGGCAACTGGCACAACGCAACCAGAAGCCGATTCGAAAATTCTAGTAAATTGGCAACTGGCAACCAGCTGCCAATTCGATTTTAGAGGGTTTTAGAGCATGGCGCGTGAACAGTCACAACGGCCGTCAGATACCGATTCACAAATTCTAGTAAATTGGCAACTGGCAGCCAGTTGCCAATTCGACTTGAGAGGGTTTTAGAGCATTGCAAGTTAACAGGCACCTGGCATACGGCCGTGAGATGCCGATTCGATTTGAGAGAATTGTAGAGTATAACAACTGAACAGACAGCTGGCAAACGGCAGCCAGATGCCTATTCGCAAATTCTAGTGAATTGGCAACTGTCAACTGGCAACTGGCTGCCAATTCAATATGAAAGCGTTTTTCAATAAAACAAATAAATAGGCAAATGGCAAACGGCAACCAGATGCATATTCGCAAATTCTAGTGAACTGGCATCTGGTAGCCAGCTGCCAAATCGATTTGAGAGGATTATAGTGTATAACAAATGAACAGGCAGCTGACAAACGGCAGCCAGATTCCTATTCGCAAATTCTGGTGAATTGGCAACTGGCAACCAGCTGCCAAGTCAATATGAGAGCGTTTTACAATATAACAACTAAATAGGCAACTGACAAACGGCAACCAGATGCCTATTCGCATATACTAGTGAACTGGCATCTGGTAACCAGCTGGCAAATCGATTTGAGAATTTTAGAGCATCAGTTTATACTAGTTGATACTAATTTATTTTAGTTCGATTGCGATGGAAGCTTCAAGCTTATTTAATCGCTAGTTTTAGAGCTCTGCAGCTGAATAGGGAACCGGCAAACGGCAGCCGGATGCCGATTCGCAAATTCTAGTTAATTGGTAACTTGCAACTGGCAGCCAGCTGTCAATTCGATTTGAGAAGGTTTTAGAGCATTACAACTAAATAGGCAACCGGCAAACGGAGGTAGCGAGGACAATAAATCTTATACCTGTATAACACCTTGAAAACATCGCGATTAGCCCGCAATCCAATCAATCGGCATGTTGTCGTGGGGGTCGTCACTGATTTGATCATTTTGGTCACTTTTTAAAGTAGTTTTGAGTGGGAACAAAATGATTATAACGGGTACACTGTAACAACTGAATTTGCAACTGGTAAACGGCAGCCAGATGCCGATTCGATAATTCTAGTGAACTTGTAACTAGCAACTGGCGGCCAGCTGCAAATTCGATTTGAGAAGGTTTCAGAGTACAACAACTAAATAGGCAACTGGCAACCAGAGGCTAATTCGCAAATTCTATTGAACTGGCAATTGGCACCCAGCTGCCAAGTCGACTTGAGAGGGTTTTACAGAATTAGAACTGAATAGGCAATTGTCAGCGGCACCAGATGCCGATTCGTAAATTCTAGTGAATTGGCAAATGGCAACTAGTAGCCAGCTACCAATTCAATTTGACAGTGCTGTAGAGGCAACTGGGAACTAGCAGCTAGATGAATTCTAGTGAATTGGCAACTGGCAGCCAGCAGTCAATTCGATATAACAGTATTTAAGAGCAATACAACTAAATATTCAACTGGCAAACGGCAGCCAGATGCCGATTCGCAAATTCTATTAAATTTACAACTGTCCGCCAGCTGCCAATTCGATTTGAGAGGGCTTTATAGCATTACAGCTGAAATGGCAACTGGCAAACGGCAGCCAGATGCCGATTCAAACATTCTGGTGAATTTACAACTGTAAACTGGCAGCCAGCTGCCAATTCCATTAGAGAGGGTTTTAGACTATAACAATAGATTAGGCAACTTGCAAACGGCAACCAGATGCCAATTCGCGAATTCTAGTAAATTCGCAACTAGCAAACGGCAGCTAGCTGTCATTTCAATTTGAGAGGGTTTAGATCATTACATACAACTGGCAAACGGCAGCCAGATACCGATTCGCAAGTTCTAGTGAATTGGCAACTGGCGACTCGAAGCCAGCTGTCAATTCGATTAGATCGTATTTTTAGAGCAACACAACTGAATAGGCAACTGGCAAACGACAGCCAGATGCCGATTGGCAAATCCTTGTGAATTGGCAACCAGCAACTGAGAGCCAGCGGCCATTCGATTTGAAAGGGTTTTGTGTATAACAACTGAATAAGCAACTAGCATACGGCAACCAGATGCCTATTCGCAGATTCTAGCGAATTTGCAACTGGCAGCTGGCAGCCAGCTGCAAATTCTATTTGAGTGGGTTTTACGATTGTTTGGTACAACTGAATAGGCAACTGTCAAACAACAGCTTGATGCCATTTCGAAACTTCTAGTGAATTGGCAACTGGCAACTGGCAGCCAGCTGCCATTTCGATTTCAGAGGGTTCTATGGTATATCAGCTGAATAGGCAACCGGCAAACGACAACCAGATGCCGATTAGCAAATTCTAGTGAATTGGCAACTGGCAACAGGCAACAGGTAGCCAGTTGCAATTTCGACTTGGGAAGTTTAAGTGTATAAAAACTGACTTTGAAAGAGCAAACGGCCGCCAGCTGCCGATTCAAACATTCTAGTGAATTGGCAACTGGCACCCAGCCAACAATTTGATTTGATAAGGTTACAACTGAATAGCCAACTGGCAAACAGCATCCAGATGCCGATTCTCAAATTCTAGTAAATTGGCAACTGGAAATTGGCAGCCAGCTGCCAAATCGATTTGAGAGGGTTTTAGAGTATAACATCTGAATTGGCAACTGGCAAACGGCGGCAAGATGCCGATTGGCAAATCCTAATTAGTTGGCAACCAGCAACTGACAGCCAGCTGCCAATTCTATTTGAAATGGTTTGAGTGTATAACAACTGAATAGGCAACTGGCATCGTCTAGTGAAATCGCGACAGGCAACTAGCAGACATCTACCAATTCTATTTGATTGGGTTTTTTGACAGTATATATGAATGGGCAACTGGCAAACAGCAGATTGATGCCGATTCGATAATTCTTGATGTGCGTGAAAAGGGTTGAAAAAGTACCAGTCCGAGAAAGAGGAAGATGCGCGTGAAAAGGATAATCTCGAAGAAAAATGTAGTCTGACGTTAAAGAAAAAAAACGATAAGGTACCAATCCGTGAAAAAAATGGACATGCGTGAACAAAGTGGACATACATAAATACAAAGAAAAAGAATGAAAAAAGAAGATGTGCGTGAAAAGGGTTGAAAAGGTACCTGTCCGTGAAAGAAGAAGATGTGCGTGATAAGGATAGTCCCGAAGATAAATTTACACTGACGTGAAAGAAAAATAGATAAGGCAACAAGCCGTAAAAAAGTTGACATGCGTGCAAAAAGTGGACATAAAGAAATGCAAAATGAAGGAATGAAAAAAGAAGATGTGCGTGAAAAGGGTTGAAAAGGTACAAGCCCGTGAAAGTAGAAGATGTGCGTGAAAATGATCATAACGAAGCAAAATGTACACTGGCATGAAAGAAAAATTGATAAGGCAACAATCCGTGAAAAAGTGGGCATGCCTGAAAAAAGTGGACAAAAAGAAATACAAAGAAAAGGAATTATAAAAGAAGATGTGCGTGAAAAGGATTGAAAAGGTACCTGTCCGTGAAAGAAGAAGATGTGCGTGATAAGGATAGTCACGAAGATAAATGTACACTGACGTGAAAGAAAAATAGATAATGCAACAATCCGTGAAAAAAGTGGACATCCGTGAAAAAAGTGGACATAAAAAAAGTAAAAAGGAAAGGAATGGAAAAAGAGATGTGAGTGAAAAGGGTTGAAAAGGTACCAGTCCGTGAAAGCAGAAGATGTGCGTGAAAAGGATAATCACGAAGAAAAATGTACACTGGCGTGAAAGAAAACAGATAAGCAACAATCCCTGAAAAAAGTGGACATGCGTGATAAAAGTGGACATAAAGAAATGCAAAATAAAGGAATGAAAAAAGATGGATGTGCGTGAAAAGTGTTGAAAAGGTACCAGTCTGAGAAAGAAGAAGATGCGCGTGAAAAGGATAATCCCGAAGAAAACTGTAGACTGACCTGAAAAATTGACAAGGCACCAATCCGTGAAAAAAATGGACAGGCGTGAAAAACGTAGACCTAAAAAAATACAAAGAAAAGGAATGAAAAGAGAAGATGTGCGTGAAAAGGGTTGAAAGGTACAAGTCCGTGAAAGAAGAAGTTGTGCGTGAAAAGGATAATCCCGAATATAAATGTACACTGACGTGAAAGAAAAATAGATAAGGCACGAATCCGTGAAAAAATGGACATCCGTGAAAAAAGTGGACATAAAGAAATACAAGGAAAAGGAATGAAAAAAGATGGATGTGCGTGAAAAGGGTTGAAAGGTACCAGTCCGTGAAAAAAGATGATGTGGGTGAAAAGGATAATCACGAAGATAACTGTACACTGACATGATAAGGCAACAATCCGTGAAAAAGTGGACATGCGTGAAAAAGGTGCACATAAAAGAAATGCAAAGAAAAGGAATGAAAAAAGAAGATGTGCCCGTGAAAGAAGAAGATGTGCGCGATAAGGATAATCACGAAAAAATGTACACTGACGTGACAGAAAAAAAGATAAGGCAACAATCCGTTAAAAAAGTGGACATAAAGAAATACAAAGGATAGGAATGATAAAAGAAGATGTGCGTGAAAAAGGTTGAAAAAGTACCAGTCCGTGAAAGCAGAAGATGTGCGTGAAAAGGATAATCACGAATAAAAATGTACACTTACGTGAAAGAAAACAGATAAGGCAACAATCGGTGAAAAAAGTGCACATGCGTGAAACAAATGGACATAAAGAAATGCAAAATAAAAGAATGAAAAAAGATGGAAGTGCGTGAAAATGGTTGAAAATGTACCAGTCTGAGAAAGAAGTAGATGTGCGTGAAAAGGATAATCCCGAAGATAAATGTACACTTACGTAAAAGGAAAATGGATAAGGCACCAATCCGTGAAAAAGTGGACATCCGTGAAAAAAGTGGACCTAAAGAAATACATAATAAAGGAATGAAAAAAGATGGATGTGCGTTAAAAGGTTTGAAAAGGTACCCGTCTGAGAAAAAAGAAGATGCGCGTGAAAAGGATAATCCCGAAGAAAAATGTAGACTGACCTGAAAGAAAAATAGAAAAGGCACCAATCCGTGAAAAAAGTGGACAGGCGTGAAAAAAGTAGACAAAGAAATACAAAGAAAAGGAATGAAAAAGGAAGATGTGCGTGAAAAGGGTTGAAAGGTACCAGTCCGTGAAAGCAGAAGATGTGCGTGAAAGGGAAAATCACGAAGAAAAATGTACACTGACCTGAAAGAAAACAGATAAGGCAACAATCCGTGAACAAGAATTCCGCCGAAGGCTATGTCGCGCCTGTGGGGTACAAAGTCACCCAAACATGATATGTAGGTCAAGGTCAAACATAGATGCTTGCACAAAAGTTTCCATTCTTAAATGCAAGCTTGTACTAAGTATCATTTAGCTCTAATAATTCTTGAGAAATGAACTTAATCATTTGGGTGAACGCTAGGGTGGTCGCAATATTTTACAAAGTCAGTGAACCATGAAATGTAGGTCAAGGTCAAATATGGCTGCTTGCATGTAAGTTGTCTTACCCAGATACAAGTTTATACCAAGTATCATTAATGAAGCTCTTATAGATCTTGAGAAATAAACTTGAACCTCCGGGTGAACGCTAGGTTGGTCGCAATATTTTACAAAGTCAGTGAACCATGAAATGTAGGTCAAGGTCAAATATGGATGCTTCCATGTAAGTTGTTATCCCCAGATACAAGTTTATACCAAGTATCATTAATGAAGCTCTTATAGTTCTTAAGGAATAAACTTGAACCTCAGGGTGAACGCTAGGGTGGTCGCAAATGTTGACGCCTTGACAAACGGACGGACGAACGGACGGAAAACCGGGCGCCTATATCGCGCCATGCTAATAGCAGGCGCGACAAAAAAGTGCACATGCATGAAAAAAGTAGACATAAAGAAACGCATAATAAAGGAATGAAGAAAGATGGATGTGCGTGAAAATGGTTGAAAAGGTACCAGTCCGAGAAAGAAGATTTGTTTGTTTATTTGATTTGAGGTTTAACGTCCCCGTCAACACTGTAAAGGTCATTTATTAGCATGCTCGGTCCGCCTCGCACCGCGGTTTTTGGACAGGCATAGATCCCGTGTGCGGGCCGGAGTCAGCCCTGCGTTGAAGCATCATGCAGCCCATATATTTCTTCAAGCCCCATTTGTGCGGTGGCGGTCCGAGGAAGAAGAAGATGTGCGTGAAAAGGATAATCCCGAAAATTGTACACCGACGTGAAAGAAAAATAGATAAGGCACCAATCCGTGAAAAAGTGGACATCCGTGAAAAAAGTGGAAATAAAGAAATGCAACATAAAGGAATGAAAAAAGATGGATGTACATGAAAAGGGTTGAAAAGGTACCATTCCGAGAAAGAAGAAGATGCGCGTGAAAAGGATAATCCCGAAGAAAAATGTGTACTGACCTGAAAGAAAAATAGACAATGCACCAATCCGTGAAAAAAAGTGGACAGGCGAGAAAAAGCAGACATAAAGAAATACGAAGAAAAGGAGTGAAAAAAGAAGATGTGGCTAAAAGGATTGAAAAGGTACCAGTCCGTGAAAGCAGAAGATGTGGGTGAAAAGGATAATCACGAAGAAAAATGTAAACTAACGTGACAGAAAACATAAGGCAACAATCCGTGAAAAAAGTGCACATGCGTGATAAAAGTGGACATAAAGAAATGCAAAATAAAGGAATGAAAAAAAGATGGATGTGCGTGAAAATGGTTGAAAATGTACCAGTCTGAGAAAGAAGTAGATGTGCGTGAAAAGGATAATCCCGAAGATAAATGTACACTTACGTGAAAGAAAAATAGAAAAAGTGGACATCCGTGAAAAAAGGACATAAAGAAATACATAATAAAGGAATGAAAAAAGATGGATGTGCGTGAAAAGGTTTGAAAAGGTACCAGTCTGAGAAAGAAGAAGATGCGCGTGAAAAGAATAATCCCGAAGAAAAATTTAGACTGACCTGAAAGAAAAATAGACAAGGCACCAATCCGTAAAAAAAGTGGACAGGCGTGAAAAAAGTAGACATAAAGAAATACAAAGAAAAGGAATGAAAAAAAGAAGATGTGCGTGAAAAGGGTTGAAAGGTACCAGTCCGTGAAAGCAGAAGATGTGGGTGAAACGGATAATCACGAAGAAAAATGTACACTGACCTGAAAGAAAACAGATAAGGCAACAATCCGTGAAAAAATGGCACATGCATGAAAAAAAGTGGACATAAAGACATGCAAAACAAAGGAATGAAAAAAGATGGATGTGCGTGAAAAGGGTTGAAAAGGTACCAGTCCGAGAAAGAAAAAGTTGTGCGTGAAAAGGATAATCCCGAAAATTGTACACCGACGTGAAAGAAAAATAGATAAGGCACTAATCCTTGAAAAAGTTGACATCCGTGATAAAAGTGGACATAAAGAAATGCAAAATAAAGGAATGAAAAAGATGGATGTGCTTGAAAAGGGTTGAAAAGGTACCAGTCCGAGAAAACAAGAAGATGCCAGTAAAAAGATAATACCTAAGAAAAATGTATACTGACCTGAAAGAACAATAGACAAGGCACCAATCCGTGAAAAAAGTGGACCGGCGAGAAAAAAAGTAGACATAAAGAAATACAAAGAAAAGGAGTGAAAAAAGAAGATGTGCGTGAAAAGGGTTGAAAAGGTACCTGACCGTGAAAGCAGATGATATGCGTGAAAAGGATAATCACGAAGAAAAATGTACACTAACGTGAAAGAAAAACAGATAAGGCAATAATCCGTAAAAAAGTGGACATGCCTGAAAAAAGTGGACTTAAAGAAATGCAAAATAAAGGAATGAAAAAAGATGGATGTGCGTGAAAAGGGTTAAAAAGGTACTAGACCAAGATAGAAGAAGATGCGCGTGAAAAGGATAATCCCGAAGAAAAAATGTAGACTGACCTGAAAGAAAAATAGACAAGGCACCAATCCGTGAAAAAAGTGGACAGGCGTGAAAAAAGTAGACATAAAGGAATACAAAGTAAAGGAAAGAAAAAAAAAGATGTGCGTGAAAAGGGTTGAAAGGTACCAGTGCCGAAAGAAGAACATGTGCGTGAAAAGGATAATTACGAAGATAAATATGCACTGACGTGAAAGAAAAATAGTTAAGGCAACAATCCGTGAAAAAGTGGACATGCGTGAGAAAGTAGACATAACGAAATACAAAGAAAAGGAATGAAAAAAGAAGATGTTCGTGAAAAGGGTTGAAAAGGTACGTGTCAGAGAAAGAAGATGTGCATGATCAGGATAATAACGAAGAAAAATGTAGACTGACGTGAAAGAAAAATAGATAGGCAACAATCTGTGAAAAAGTGGACATCCGTGAAAAAAGTGCACATAAAGAAATACAAAGGAAAGGAATGAAAAAAGAAGATGTGCGTGAAAAAGTGTGAAAAGGTACAAGTCCGTGAAAGCAGAAGATGTGCGTGAAAAGGATAATCACGAATGAAAATTTACACTGATGTGAAAGAAAACAGATTAGGCAACAATCCCTGAAGAAAGTGGACATGCCTGAAAAAGTGGACATAAAGAAATGCAAAATAATGGAATGAAAAAAGATGGATGTGCGTAAAAAGGAATGAAAAAGGTCCAAGCCCGAGAAAGAAGATGTGCGTGAAAAGGATAATCCCGAAGATAAATATACACTGACGTGAAAAAAAAATATATAAGTCACCAATCCGTGAAAAAGTGGACATCCGTGAAAAAAGTGGACATCAGGAAATACAAAATAAAGGAATGAAAAAAGACGGATGTGCGTGAAAAGGGTTGAATAGGTACCAGTCCGAGAAACTTTAAGAAGAAAATGTACGTGAACAGGATAACCCTGAAGATAAATGTTCACTGGCGTGACAGAAAAATAGATAAGGCAACAATCCGTGAAAATAATGAACATCTGTGAAAATAGTGGACATAAAGAAATGCAAAAAAAAAGGGAATGGAAAAAGATGGATGTGCGAGAAAAGGGTTGAAAAGGTACCTGTCGGAGAAAGAAGAAAATGCGCGAGAAAAGGATAATCCCGAAGAAAAATGTTGACTGAAATGAAAGGAAAACTGATAAGGCACCAATCCGTGAAAAAAGTGGACATCCGTGAAAAAAGTGGACATAAAGAAATACAAAGAAAAGGAATGAAAAAAAAAGATGTGCATGAAAAGGGTTGAAAAGGTATCAGTCCGTGAATGCAGATGTGCGTGAAAAGGATAATCACGAAGAAAAATGTACACTGTCGTAAAAGAAAAACAGAAAAGGCAACAATCCGTGAAAAAAGTGGACATGCGTGAAAAAAGTGAACATAAAGGAATACATAATAAAGGAATGAAAAAAGATGGATGTGCGTGAAAAGGGTTGAAAAGGTACCAGTCCGATAAAGAAGTAGGTAGACTGGCGTGAAAGAAAAAAGGATGAGGCAACAATCCGTGAAAAAAGTGAACATATGTGAAAAAGTGGACATCCGTGAAAAATGTGCACACCCGTGAAAAAAAGTTGACATAAAGAAATACAAAGGAAAGGAATGAAAAAAGAAAATGTGCGTGAAAAGGATTGGAAAGGTACCAGTCTGTGAAAGCAGAAGATGTGCGTGAAAAGGATGATCACGAACAAAAATGTACACTTACGTAAAAGAAAAGCAGATAAGCAACAAACCGTGACAAAAGTGGACATGCGTGAAAAAAGTGGACATGAAGAAATGCAAAATAAAGGAATGAAAAAAGATGAAAGTGCGTGAAAAGGGTTGAAAAAGTACCTGTCAGAGAAAGAAGAAGATGCGCGTGAAAAGAATAATCCCAAAGAAAAATGTAGACTGACGTGAAAGAAAAATAGATAAGGCACCAATCCGTGAAAAAAGTGGACAGGCGTGAAAAAAGTAGACATGAGAAATAAAAAGAAAAGGAATGAAAAAAGAAGATGTGCGTGAAAAGGGTTGAAAATGTACAATTCCGTGAAAGAAGAAGATGTGCGTGAAAAGGATAATCAAGATGAAAAATGTACACTAACGTGAAAGAAAAATAGATAAGGCAACAATTCGTGAAAAAAGTGGACATGCATAAAAAATGGAACATAAAGAAGTAAAATGAAAAGGAATGAAAAAAAAAAAAAAAAGATGTGCGTGAAAAGGATGTAAAAGGTAGCTGCCCGTGAAAGAAGAAGCTGCGCGTGAAAAGGATAATCCCGAAGAAAACTGTAGTCTGACGTGAAAGAAAAATAAATAATGTACCAATCCGTGAAAAAAATGGACATGCGTGAACAAAGTGGACATAAAGAAATTCAAAGAAAAGGAATGAAAAAAGATGTGCGTGAAACGGGTTGAAAAGGTACCTGTCCGTGAAAGAAGAAGGTGTGCGTGATAAGGATAGTCACGAAGATAAATGTATACTGAAGTGAAAGATAAATAGCTAAGGCAACAATCCGTAAAAAAGTGGACATCCGTGAAAAAAGTGGACATAAAGAAATAAAAAGGAAAGAAATGTAAAAAGAAGATGTGCATGAAAAGGGTTGAAAAGTGGTACAAGTCCATGAAAGCAGAAGATGTGCGTGAAAATGATAATCACGAAGCAAACTGTACACTGACGTGAAAGAAAAATAGATAAGCAACAATCTGTGAAAAAAGTGGACATCCGTGAAAAAAGTGGACATAAAGAAATACAAAGGAAAGGAATGAAAAAAGAAGATGTGCGTGAAAAAGTGTGAAAAGGTACAAGTCCGTGAAAGCAGAAGATGTGCGTGAAAAGGATAATCACGAATGAATTTTTACACTGACGTGAAAGAAAACAGATTAGGCAACAATCCGTGAAAAAAGTGGACATGCGTGAAAAAAGTGGACATAAAGAAATGCAAAATAATGGAATGAAAAAAGATGGATGTGCGTGAAAAGGAATGAAAAAGGTCCAAGCCCGAGAAAGAAGAAGATGTGCGTGAAAAGGATAATCCCAAAGCTAAATGTACACTGACGTGAAAGAAAAATGTATAAGGCACCAATCCGTGAAAAAGTGGACATCCGTGAAAAAAGTGGACATCAGGAAATAAAAAATAAAGGAATGAAAAAAGATGGATGTGCGTGAAAAGGGTTGAAAAGGTACCAGTCCGAGAAACTTTAAGAAGAAGATGTGCGTGAACAGGATAATCCTGAAGATAAATGTTCACTGACGTGAAAGATAAATAGATAAGGCACCATCCGTGAAAATAATGAACATCTGTGAAAAAAGTGGACATAAGGAATGCAAAAAAAAAGGAATGAAAAAAGATGGATGTGCGTGAAAAGGGTTGAAAAGGTACCTGTCCGAGAAAGAATATGCGCGTGAAAAGGATAACCCCGAAGAAAAATGTAGACTGACATGAAAGGAAAAACAGATAAGGCACCAATCCGTGAAAAAAGTGGACAAAAAGAAATACAAAGAAAAGGAATGAAAAAAGAAGATGTGCATGAAAAGGGTTGAAAAGGTACCAGTCCGTGAAAGCAGATGTGCGTAAAAAGGATAATCAAGAAGAAAAATGTACACTGACGTGAAAGAAAAACAGAAAAGGCAACAATCCGTGAAAAAAGAGGACACGCGTGAAAAAAGTGGACATAAAGAAATACATAATAAAGGAATGAAAAAAGATGGATGTGCGTGAAAAGGGTTGAAACGGTACCAGTCCGAGAAAGAAGTAGGTAGACTGGCGTGAAAGAAAAATAGATGAGGTACCAATCCGTAAAAAAAGTGAACATGTGTGAAAAAAGTTAACATGTGTGAAAAAAGTGGACATCCGTGAAAAAAGTGGACACTCGTGAAAAAAAGTTGACATAAAGAAATACAAAGGAAAGGAATGAAAAAAGAAGATGTGCGTGAAAAGGGTTGAAAAGGTACCAGTGTGTGAAAGCAGAAGATGTGCGTGAAAAGGATAATCACGAAGAAAAAGGTACACTTACGTAAAAGAAAAGAAAAACAGATTAGCAATAAACCGGGAAAATAGTGGACATGCGTGAAAAAAGTGGGCATGAAGAAATGCAAAATAAAGGAATGAAAAAAAGATGAAAGTGCGTGAAAAGGGTTGAAAAAGTACCTGTCAGAGAAAGAAGAAGATACACATGAAAAGAATAATCCCAAATTAAAATGTAGACTGACGTGAAAGAAAAATAGATAAGACACCAATCCGTGAAAACAAGTGGACAGGCGTGAAAAAAGTAGACATGAGAAATACAAAGAAAAGGAATGAAAAAAGAAGATGTGCGTGAAAAGGGTTGAAAATGTACCAGTCCGTGAAAGAAGATGTGCGTGAAAAGGATAATCAAGATGAAAAATGTACACTGACGTGAAAGAAAAATAGATAAGGCAACAATTCGTGAAAAAAGTGGACATGCGTAAATAATGGGACATAAAGAAGTAAAATGAAAAGGATTGAAAAAAATGAGGATGTGCGTGAAAAGGATTGAAAAGGTACCTGCCCGTGAAAGAAGAAGATGCTCGTGAAAAGGATAATCCCGAAGAAAACTGTAGTCTAACGTGAAAGAAAAATAAATAATGTACCAATCCGTGAAAAAAATGGACATGCGTGAACAAAGTGGACATAAAGAAATTCAAAGAAAAGGAATGAAAAAAGAAGATGTGCGTGAAACGGGTTGAAAAGGTACCTGTCCGTGAAAGAAGATGTGCGTGATAAGGATAGTCACGAAGATAAATGTACACTGACGTAAAAGATAAATAGCTAAGGCAACAATCCGTAAAAAAGTGGACATCCGTGAAAAAAGTGGACATAAAGAAATAAAAAGGAAAGGAATGAAAAAAGAAGATGTGCGTGGAAAGGGTTGAAAAGTGGTACAAGTCCATGAAAGCAGAAGATGTGCGTGAAAATGATAATCAAGAAGCAAAATGTACACTGATAATGAAAGAAAAATAGATAAGGCATCAATCCTTGAAAAAGTGGACATGCGTGAAAAAAGTGGACACAACTAAATACATAGAAAAGGAATGTAAAAAGAAGATGTGCGTGAAAAGGGTTGAAAAGGTACCTGTCCGTGAAAGAAGAAGATGTGCGTGATAAGGCTAGTCACGAAATAAATGTAGACTGACCTGAAAGATAAATATATAAGGCAACAATCCGTAAAAAAGTGGACATCCGTGAAAAAAGTGGACATAAAGAAATAAACAGGAAAGGAATGAAAAAAGAAGATGTGCGTGAAAAGGATTGAAAAGGTACAAGTCCGTGAAAGCAGAAGATGTGCGTGAAAATGATAATCACAAAGCAAAATGTACACTGACAATGAAAGAAAAATAGATAAGGCAACAATCCTTGAAAAAGTGGACATGCGTGAAAAGAGTGGACATAAAGAAATACAAAAAAGGAATGAAAAAAGAAGATGTGCGTGAAAAAGGTTGAAAAGGTACCTATCCGTGAAAGAAAAAGATGTGCGTGATACGGATTGTCACGAAGATAAATGTACACTAACGTGAAAGAAGAAATCGATAAGGCAACACTCCGTGAAAATAAATGGACATCCGTGAAAAAAGTAGACATGAAGAAATAAATAAAAAAGGAATGGAAAAAGAAGATGTGCGTGGAAAGGGTTGAAAAGGTACCAGTCCGTGAAAGCAGAAGATGTACGTGAAAAGGATAATCACGAATAAAAAAGTACACTAACGTGAAAGAAAACAGATAAGGCAACAATCCGTGAAAAAAATCCACATGCGTGAAAAAGTGGACATAAAAAATGCAAAATAATGGAATGAACAAGATGGATGTGCGTGAAAAGGATAATCCTGAAGATAAATGTACACTGACGTGACAGAAAAAATAGATAAGGCAACAATCCGTGAAAATAATGGACATCTGTGAAAAAAAATGGACATAAAGAAATACAAAATTAAAGAATGAAAAAAGTTGGATGTGCGTGAAAAATGTACACTGACGTGAAAGAAAACAATAAGGCAACAATCCTAGAAAAAAATGCACATGCGTGAAAAAGTGGGCATTACGAAATGAAAAATAAAGGAATGAAAAAAGATCTATGTGCGTGAAAATGAATGAAAAGATTCCAGTCGGAGAAAAAAGAAGATGTGCTTGAAAAGGATAATCCCGAAAAATTGTACACTGGCGTGAAAAAAAAAAATAGATAAGGCACCAATCCGTGAAAAAGTGGTCATGCGTGAAAAAAGTGGACGTAAAGAAATGCAAAATAAAGGAATGAAAAAAGGTACTAGTCCGAGGAAGAAGAAGATGCGCGTGAAAAGGATAATCCCGAAGAGAAATGTAGACTGACCTGACAGAAAAATAGACAAGGCACCAATCCGTGAAAAAAGTGGACAGGAGAGAAAAAGTAGACATAAATAAATACAAAGAAAAGGAATGAAAAAAGAAGATGTGCGTGAAAAGGGTTGAAAAGGTACCAGTCCGTGAAAGCAGAAGATGTGCGTGAAAAGGATAATCACGCAGAAAAATGTACACTAACGTGAAAGAAAATTAGATAAGGCAATAATCCGTGAAAAAAGTGGACATTCCTGAAAAAAGTGGACATAAAGGAATGCAAAATAAAGGAATGAAAAAAAAGATGGATGTGCGTGAAAAGAGTTGAAAAGGTACCAGTCCGTGAAAGAAAAAGATGCGCGTGAAAAGGATAATCCCGAAGAAAAATGTAGACTGACCTGAAAGAAAAATAGACAAGGCACCAATCCGTGAAAAAAGTGGACAGCCGTGAAAAAGTAGACATAAAGAAATACAAAGAAAAGGAATGAAAAAAGAAGCTGTGCGTGAAAAGGGGTTCAAAGGTACAAGTCCGTGAAGAAGAATATGTCCGTGAAAAGGATTATCACGAAGATAAATGTACACTGACGTAAAAGAAAAATAGATAAGGCAACAAACCTTGAAAAAGTGGACATGCGTGAAAAAATGGACATAAAGAAATACAAAGATAAGGAATGAAAAAAGAAGATGTGCGTGAAAAGGGTTGAAAAAGTACGTGTCCGTGAAAGAAGATGTACGTGATAAGGATTACCACGAAGAAAAATGTACTCTAACGTGGAAGACAAATAGATAAGGCAACAATCCGTGAAAAAAGTGGACTTCCGTGAAAAAGTGGACATAAAGAAATACAAAGGAAAGGAATGAAAAAATAAGATGTACGTGAAAAAAGTTAAAAGGTACCATTCCGTGAAAGCAGAAGGTGTGCGTGAAAAGGATAATCACGAATAAAAATGTACACTGACGTGAAAGAAAACAGATAAGGCAACAATCCGTGAAAAAAGTGCATATGCGTGAAAGTCCGAGAGAGAAGAAGATGCGCGTGAAAAAGATAATCCCAAAGAAAAATGCAGACTGACATGACAGGAAAAAAAGATAAGGCACCAATCCGTTAAAAAAGTAGACAACCGTAAAAAAGTGGACATAAAGAAATTCAAAAGCAAAGGAATGAAAAATGAAGATGTGCGTGAAAAAGGTTGAAAAGGTACCAGTCCGTGAAAGCAGAAGATGTGCGTGAAAAAGATAATCACGAAGAAAAATGTACACTGACGTGCAAGAAAAACTGATAAGGCAACAATTCGTGAAAAAAGTGGATATGCGTGAAAAAGTAGACATAAAGAAATACAAAATAAAGGAATGAAAAAAAGATGGATGTGCGTTAAAAGGGTTGAAAAGGTACCAGTCCGAGAAAGAAGAAGGTAGACTGGCGTGAAAGAAAAACAGATAAGGCACCAATCGGTGAAAAAAGAGGACAGGCGTGAAAAAAGTAGACATAAAGAAATACAAAGAAAAGGAATGAAACAAGAAGATATGCGTGAAAAGGGTTGAAAAGGTGCCAGTCCGTGAAAGAAGAAGAAGATGTGCGTGAAAAGGATAGTCACGAAGATAAATGTACACTGACATGAAAGTGAAATAGTTAAGGCAACAATCCGTGAATAAAGTGGACATAAAAAATAAAAAGAAGGAATGAAAAAAGAAGATGTGCGTGAAAAGGGTTGAAAAGGTACCAGTCCGAGAAAGAAGAAGATGTGCGTGAAAAGGATAATCACGAAGAAAAATGTTCAAGCAACAATCCGTGAAAAAAGTGGACATCCGTGAAAAAGTGGACATGCGTGAAAAAAGAGGACACAAAGAAATAAAAAGGAAAGGAATGAAAAAAGAAGACGTGCGTGAAAAGGGTTGAAATGGTACTAGTCTGTGAAAGCAGAAGATGTGCGTGAAAAGGATAATCACGAAGAAAAATGTACACTGAAGTGAAAGAAAAACAGATAAACAACAATCCCTGAAAAAAGTGGACATGCGTGAAGAAAGTGGACATAAAGAAATGCAAAATAAAGAAATGAAAAAAGATGAATGTGCGTGAAAAGGGTTGAAAAGGTACCTGTCCGAGAAAGAAGAAGATGCGCGTGAAAAGAATAATCCCGAAGAAAAATGTAGACTGACGTTAAAGAAAAATAGATAAGGCACCAATCCGTGAAAACAGTGGACATGCGGGGAAAAAGTAGACATAAGAAACACAAAGATATGGAATGAAAAAAGAAGATATGAGTAAAAAAGAGTTGAAAATGTACCAGTCCGTGAAAGAAGAAGATGTGCGTGAAAAGGATAACAAGATGAAAAATGTACACAGAAGTGAAAGAAAAATAGATAAGGCAACAACCCGTGAAAAAAGTGGACATGCGTGAAAAAAGTGGACATAAAGAAATACAAAGAAACAAAATGAAAAAAGATGTGCGTGAAAAGGGTTGAAAAGGTACCTGTCCGTGAAAGAAGAAGATGTGCGTGACAAGGATAATCACGAAGAAAAATGTACACTGACGTAAAAGAAAAATAGATAAGGCAACAATCCGTGAAAAAAGTGGACCACCGTGAAAAAAGTGGACATAAAGAAATACAAAGAAAAGGAATGAAAAAAGAAGATGTGCGTGAAAAGGGTTGTAAAGGTACCAGTCCGTGGAAGCAGAAGATGTGCGTGAAAAGGATTATCACGAAGAAAAATGTACACTGACGTGGAAGAAAAACAGATAAGACAACAATCCGTGAAAAAGTGGACATGCGTGAAAAAGTGGACATAAAGAAATGCAAAATAAAGGAATGATAAAAGATGGATGTGCGTGAAAAGGGTTGATAAGGTACCAGTCCGAGAAAGAAGAAGATGTGCGTGAAAAGGATAATCCCGAAGATAAATGTACACTGACGTGAAAGTAGTGAGTGTTCTAGTTTTACGTCCCACCAACAGCTAAGGTCATACGGAGACAGGACCTCGGTTTAAAGAGTTATCCGAAAGTATGGAGAAGCCCGGGATCGATCCTGCGACCCCTGGTTTACAAGGCGAGTAGCGTTACCACTGCACCACGTAGGCTTCTGACGTGAAAGAAAAATAGATAAGGCACCAATCCGTGAAAAGAGTGGACATCCTTGAAAAAAGTGTACATAAAGAAATACAAAATAAAGGAATGAAAAAAATATGGATGTGGGGGGAAAGTGTTGAAAATGTAACAGTCCGAGAAAGAAAAAGATATGCGTGAAAAGGATAATCCCGAAGATAAATGTACACTGACGTGAAAGAAAAACAGATAAGGCAACACTCCGTGAAAAAAGTGGACATCCATGAAAAAAGTGGACATAAAGAAATTCAAAGAAAAAGGAATGAAAAAAGATGGATGTGCGTGAAAAGGGTTGAAAAGGTACCTGTTCGAGAAAGAAGAAAATGCGCGTGAAAAGGATAATCCCGAAGATAAATGTTCACTGACGTGTAAGAAAAATAGATAAGGCAACAATCCGTGAAAAAAATGGACATGCGTGAAAAAAGTGGACATAAAGAAATACAAAGAAAAAGGAATGAAATAGATCGTGTGCGTGAAAAGGTCTGAAAAGGTACCTGTCCGTAAAAGTAGAAGATGTGCGTGATAAGGATAATCAAGAAGAAAAATGTACACTGACGTGAAAGAAAAATGGATAAGGCAACAATCCGTGAGAAAAGTGGACATCCGTGAAAAAAGTGGACATAAAGAAATACAAAGGAAAGAAATGAAAAAGATGGATGTGCGTGAAAAGTGTTGAGTGTGTGAATTCGGGTTTAACGTCGCTTTCAACAATTTTTCAGTCATATCACGACGTTGTCTGGTTGCGACAGGGAGATCAATGCTCACTTTAAAAGTGCTGCCTCACTTAAGTATCATATCCCAGGCACATTACATGATACCACACCCAGTCACATTATCCTGACACTGGGTCGACGAGTCCTTGCTCTACCCCGTAAATCTGAGTGCCAAGCGAGGAGCAGCTTGTACCATTCTTAACGACTTTGGTATGTCGCGGCCCGGGATCGAACCCGTGAAGCCCCGTTCCCCGGAGTGGACACTACCGACTGAGCTATCGGGGCTGGTGAAAAGGATTGAAATGGTACCAGTCCCAGAAAGAAGAAGATGTGTGTGATAAGGATAATCCCGAAGATAAATGTAGACTGACGTGAAAGAAAAATAGATAAGGCACCATTCCGTGAAAAAGTGGACATGCATGAAAAAAGTAGACATAAGAAATACAAAGAAAAGGAATGAAAAAAGAAGAGGTGCGTGGAAAGGGTTGAAAATGTACCAGTCCGTGAAAGAAGAAGATGTGCGTGAAAAGGATGATCAAGAAGCAAAATGTACACCGACGTAACAGAAAAATAGATAAGGCAACAATCCGTGATAAAAGTGGACATGCGTGAGAAAAGTGGACATAAAGAAATACAAAGAAAAGGAATGAAAAAAGAAGATGTGCGTGAAAAGGGTTGAAAAGGTACCTGACCGTGAAAGAAGATGTATGTGATAAGGATAATCACGAAGATAAATGTACACTGACGTGAAAGAAAGAAAGATAAGGCACCAATCCGTGAAAAAGTGGACATCCGTGAAAAAAGTGGACATAAAGAAATACAAAATAAAGGAATGAAAAAAGATGGATGTGCATGAAAAGGGTGGAAAAGGTACCAGTCCGAGAAACTTTAAGAAGAAGATGTGCGTGAAAAGGATAATTCTGAAGATAAATGAACACTCTCGTGAAAGAAAAATAGATAAGGCAACAATCCGCGAAAAAGTTGAACATCCGTGACCAAGGTGGACATAAAGAAATACAAAGAAAAAGGCATGAAAAAATAGATGTGCGTGAAAAGGGTTGTAAAGGTGCCAGATAAGACAACAATTCGTGAGAAAGTGGACATCCGTGAAAAAAATGGACATAAAGAAATGCAAAATATAGGAATGAAAAAAGAAGATGTACGTGAAAAGGGTTGGAAAGGTACCAGCCCGAGAAAGAAGAAGATGTGCGTGAAAAAGATAATCCCGAAGATAAATGTACACTGACGTGACAGAAAAATAGATAAGGCACCAAACCGTGAAAAAGTGGACATCCGTGAACAAAGTGGACATAGAGAAATACTAAATAAAGGAATGAAAAAATATAAATGTGCGTGAAAAGGGTGGAAAAGGTACCAGTCCGAGAAACTTTAAGAAGAAGATGTGAGTGAAAAGGATAATCCTGAAGATAAATGTACACTGACGTGAAAGTAAAATAGATAAGACAACAATCCGTGAAAATAATGGACATCTGTGAAAAAAGTGAACACAAGCAAATGACAAATAAAGGAATGAGAAAAGATGAATATTCGTGAAAAGGGTTGAAAAGGTACCTGTCGGTGAAAGCAGAAGATGTGCGTGAAAAGGATTAACACGAAGAAAAATGTACACTGACGTGAAAGAGAAACAGATAAGGCAGCAATCCGTGATAAAAGTGGACATGCGTGAAAAAACTTTACATAAAGAAATACAAAATAAAGGAATGAAAAAAGATGGATGTGCGTGATAAGGGTTGAAAAAGTACCAGTCCGAGAAAAAATAAGGTAGACTGGCGTGAAAGAAAAATAGATAAGGCACCAATCCGTGAAAAAAGAGGACAGGCCTGAAAAAAGAAGACATGAAGAAATACAAAGAAAAGGAAAGAAATACAAAGAAAAGGAAAGAAACAAGAAGATGTGCGTGAAAAGGGTTGAAAAGGTGCCAGTCCGTGAAAGAAGAAGATGTGCGTGAAAAGGATAGTCACGAAAATAAATGTACACTGACGTGAAATAAAAATAGATAAGGCAACAATCCGTAAATAAAGTGGACATAAAGGAAAACAAAGAAAAGGAATGAAAAATGAAGATGTGCGTGAAAAGGGTTGAGAAGGTACCAGTCCGAGAAAGAAGAAGATGTGCGTGAAAAGGATAATCACGAAATGTTCAAGAAACAATCCGTGAAAAAAGTGGACATCCGTTAAAAAAGTGGACATAAAGGAATACAAAGGAAAGGAATGAAAAAAGAAGATGTGCGTGAAAAGGGTTGAAAAGGTACCAGTATGTGAAAGCAGATGTGCGTGAAAGGAATAATTCAGAGAAAAATGTATACTGACGTGAAAGAAAAACAGAAAAGCAAAAACCCGTGAAAAAAGTGGACATGCGTGAAAAAAGTGGACATAAAGGAATACAAAGGAAAGGAATGAAAAAAGAAGACGTGCGTGAAAAGGGTTGAAATGGTACCAGTATGTGAAAGCAGATGCGCGTGAAAGGAATAATTACAAGAAAAATGTATACTGACGTGAAAGAAAAACAGATAAGCAACAATCCGTGAAAAAAGTGGACATGCGTGAAAAAAGGGGACATAAAGAAATGCAAAATAAATGAATGAAAAAAGATGGATGTGCGTGAAGGGTTGAAAGGTACCTGTCCGAGAAAGAAGAAGATGCGCGTGAAAAGAATAATCCCGAAGAAAAATGTAGACTGACGTGAAAGAAAAAAAGATTAGGCACCAATCCGTGAAAAAAGTGGACATGCTTGAAAAAGTAGACATAAGAATTACAAAGAAAAGGAATGAAAAACGAAGATGTACGTGAAAAGGGTTGAAAAGGTACCAGTCCGTGAAAGAAGAAGATGTGCGTGAAAGGGATAATCAAGAAGAAAAATGTACACAGACGCGAAAGCAAAATAGATAAAGCATCAATCCGTGAAAAAAGTGGACATGCGTGAAAAAGTGGACATAAAGAAATACAAAGAAACAAAATGAAACAAGAAGATGTGCGTGAAAAGGGTTGGAAAGGCACCTGTCCGTGAGAGAAGAAGATGTGCGTGATAAGGATAATCACGAAGCAAATGTTCAATGACCTGAAAGAAAACTAGATAAGGCAACAACCCGTGAAAAAAGTGGACATCCGTGAAAAAAGTGGACATAAAGAAATTCAAAGAAAAGGAACGAAAAAAGAAGATGTGCGTGAAAAGGGTTGTAAAGGTACCCTTCCGTGAAAGCAGAAGACGTGCGTAAAAAAGGATTATCACGAAGAAAAATATTCACTGACGTGAAAGAAAAACAGATAAGACAACAATCCGTGAAAAAGTGGACATGCGTGAAAAAAGTCGACGTAAAGAAATGCAAAATAAAGGAATGATAAAAGATTGATGTGCGTGAAAAGGGTTGAAAAGGTACCAGTCCGAGAAAGACGAAGATGTGCGTGAAAAGGATAATCCCGAAGCTAAATGTACACTGACGTGAAAGAAAAACACATAAGGCAACAATCCGTGAAAAAAGTGGACATCCGTGAAAAAGTTTACATAAAGAAATGCCAATTAAAGGAATGAAAAACGATGGATGTGCGTGAAAAGGGTTGAAAAGGTATCAGTCCGTGAGAGAAGAAGATGCGCGTGAAAAGGATAATCACGAAGAAAAATAGATAAGGCAACAATCCGTGAAAAAAGTGTACACTGACGTGACAGAAAAATAGATAAGGCACCAATCCTTGAAAAAGTGGACAGGCGTGAAAAAAGCAGACATAAAGAAATACAAGAAAAGGAATGAAAAAAGAAGATGTGCGTGAAAAGGGTTGAAAAGGTACCTGTCCGAGAAAGTAGATGTAGATTACGAAGAAAAGTGTACACTGACGTGACAGAAAAATAGATAAGGCACCAATCCGTGAAAAAAGTGGACAGGCGTGAAAAAGCAAACATAAAGAAATACAAAGAAAAGGCATCAAAAAATAGATGTGCGTGAAGAGGGTTGTAAAGGTACCAGTTCGTGAAAGCAGAAGATGTGCGTGAAAAGGATTATCACGAAGAAATGTACACTGACGTGGAAGAAAAACAGATAAGACAGCAATACGTGAAAAAGTTGACATTCGTGATAAAAGTGGACATAAAGAAATGCAAAATAAAGGAATGATAAAAGATGGATGTGCGTAAAAGGGTTGAAAAGATACCAGTCCGAGAAAGAAGAAGATGTGCGTGAAAAGGATAATCCCGAAGATAAATGTACACTGACGTGAAAGAAAAAGGATGGACGTGCGTTAAAAAGTTTGAAAAGGTACTTGTCCGACAAAAAAGAAGATGCGCGTGAAAAGGATAATCCCGAAGAAAAATGTAGACTGAGTTGAAAGGAAAAAAAGATAAGGCACCAATCCGTTAAAAAGTAGACATCCGTGAAAAAAGTGGACATAAAGAATTACAAAGGAAAGGAATGAAAAAAGAAGATGTGCGTGAAAAGGGCTGAAAGGGTACCAGTCCGTGAAAGCAGATGTGCGTGAAAAGGATAATCACGAAGATAAATGTACACTGACAGAAAAGAAAAACAGATAAGGCAACAATCCGTGAAAAAGTGGACATGCGTGAAAAAGGAGGACATAAAGAAATGCAAAATATAGGAATGATAAAAGATGGATGTGCGTGAAAAGGGTTGAAAAGATACCAGTCCGAGAAAGAAGAAAATGTGCGTGAAAAGGATAATCCCGAAGATAAATGTACACTGACGTGAAAGAAAAATTGATAAGGCACCAATCCGTGAAAAGAGAGGACATCCTTGAAAAAAGCGTACATAAAGAAATACAAAATAAAGGAATGAAAAAAGATGGATGTGCGTGAAAAGGGTTGAAACGGTAACAGTCCGAGAAAGAAGTAGATGTGCGTAAAAAGGATAATCCCGAAGATAAATGTACATTGACGTGAAAGAAAAACAGATAAGGCAACAATCCGTGAAAAATGGACATCCGTGAAAAAATTGGACATAACGAATGTAAATTTAAGGAAAAAAAGATGGATGTGCGTGAAAAGGGTTGAAAAGGTACCTGTCCGAGAAATAAGAAGATGCGCGTGAAAAGGATAATCACGAAGAAAAATGTACACTGACGTGACAGAAAAATAGATAAGGTACCAATCCGTGAAAAAGTGGACAGGCGTGAAAAATCAAACATAAAGAAATACAAGAAAAGGAATGAAAAAAGAAGATGTGCGTGAAAAGTGTTGAAAAGGTATCAGTCCGTGAAAGAAGAAGATGCGCGTGAAAAGGATAATCACGAAGATAAATGTTCACTGACTTGAACGAAAAATAGATAAGGCAACAATCCGTGAAAAAAGTGGACATGCGTGAAAAAAGGGGACATCAAGAAATACCGAAAAGGAATGAAATAAGAACATGTGCGTGAAAAGATTTGAAAAGGTACCTGTCCGTGAAAGAAGAAGATGTGCGTGATAAGGATAATCAAGAAGAAAAATAGATAAGGCAACAATCCGTGAAAAAAGTGAACATCAAAGAAAAAAGGGGACATAAAGAAATACAAAGGAAAGGAATGAAAAAAGATGGATGTGCGTGAAAAAGGTTGAGTGTGTGAATTCAGGTTTAACGTCGCTTTAAACAATTTTTCAGTCATATCACAACGTTGTCTGGTTGCGACAGTGAGCTCAATGCTCACTTTAATAGTACTGCCTCACTGAAGTATCACATTACATGATACCACACCTAGTCACATTATCCTGACACTGGGTCGACCAGTCCTAGCTCTACCCCGTAAATCCGAGTGCCAAGCGAGGAGCCGCTAGTACCATTCATAACGAATTTGGTATGCCGCGGCCCGGGATCGAACCCGTGACCTCCTGTTCCCCGGTGTGGACACTCTACCAACTGAGCTATCGGGGCCGGTGAAAAGGATTGAAATGGTACCAGTCCCAGAAAGAAGAAGATGTGCGTGATAAGGATAATCCCGAATACAAATGTAGACTGACGTGAAATAAAAATAGATAAGGCACCAATCCGTGAAAAAAGTGGACAGGCGTGAAAAAAGGAGACATAAAGAAATACAAAGAAAAGGAATAAAAAAAGAAGATGTTCGTGAAAAGGGTTGATAAGGTACCAGTCCGTGAAAGAAGATGTGCGTGGAAAGGATAATCACGAAGAAAAATGTACACTGACGTGAAAGAAAAATAGAGAAGGCAACACTCCGTGAAAAAAAAGTGGACATGCGTGAAAAAAATGGACATAAGGAAATAGAGAGAAAATGAATGAAAAAAGAAGATGTGCGTGAAAAGGGTTGAAAACGGTACCTGTCCGTAAAAAAAGATGTGCGTAGTAAGGATAATCACGAACAAAAATGTACACTTACGTGAAAGAAAAATAGATAAGGCAACAATCCGTGAAAAAAGTGGACATCCGTGAAAAAAGTAGATATAAAAAAATACAAAGAAAAGGAATGAAAAAGAAAATGTGCATGAAAAGGGTTGAAAAGGTACCAACCGAGAAAGCAGAAGATTTGCGTGAAAAGGATAATCAAAAAACGAAAAATACCAGGTTTCCGAAGAGGTGTTTTGCTGTTTTTGAGTTCGAATCTCCGGAGACACGACTTTTTTTTATTCAACTGTGACTATAACCCCACTAATTAAATTTAAGACCACTTTTGAACAGTCCCAAAGGTGGTATCTGACCAGGGGAAATTGTATGCAGAAAACATTATTACAAACACTGTGGACCCAGATCAGACTGCTACTCGTTCGGTCTGCGCAGTTCTCTATGAGAGTTTATAGGCCACAAAGGCTGTCACACCAATTCCCAGGATAATGAAGGCAATCTCGCGGTCTTTCTGGTCGTCATTCGGTTGGTAAAAGTCGGAGAGCTGGGGTTCGGGCCCCAGGTCAGCAAGGCTGACATTTTTCCCGGTGACCTGCGCATACAGGCGCATCGCGTCATCGACGTCTTTGAAAGTTTGAACGGCGTGCCCCTGGCGGCGGAGTTCCTCATAATGAAATCAATACGCTCTGTCCGTTTTCGAGACCATTCTGCCTGTGCAGTCTGTAATTCTTCGACGGCTTTATCGTGACGCTTGCGTTCTTCGTCCACGCCAGATTTTTTCAACATGGAGAACAAGTAGTTCGATCCCTAGAACGCAAGAGCGTTCCCCAGGGCACCGCCAACGAGCATAGCAATACTCGACATTACTTCATGATATCAGCAGGTATCAGCTCCTGTTTTATTAGCATGTCTTTGGTTGCCATGGCGAGAGCGACGTAAACTATGGCCATGCCCACATTGCGGGATATGAAGTCTAGTTTCGGGGGGCTACCCCAAATCGCCATCTTGCCGAACCGGGCGTATCCCAAAGCGATGCCACAGACGACAGCGCTATGGTAGAGCGCGTTGACAAGCATTTTACCACCAGCTGCCGGGGTTGTCATTATTGCTACGCAACGGGCTTCACTCCATATAGAATGGGTCTGGGCTTGTCTTTAATTGTGGTTGCTGCGAAAGAAGAAACATGAGTGCACCGGCCGTAAGACAAGCCCCAGTAATCCATGGTGTTCAGTCGGTTAGTCCATGGTTGTAAGCTGCACCACTGTGTGGCGGTTCCTTTGAGACCGCTTCATTTGGAGGGCTACTGACATCAGCTGCGCTGACTGGTGGACGAAATGAGTTTTTGGCCGTCCGAAGCTGTTCGAGCAGCCGTTCCTGTTTGGCCTTTCTGGCAGCAGCTCCAGCACGCCCGGTCGCCACTTTTTTCGGATCCTTAACCGTGTTGCTTCGCAAAGGCTTGGGGGTCGTAACTCTGTCTGCCGGACTCTGTGCTGGCTCTCGATTCTCCTGTTGCTCCGCAACAATCTGTTCGTTCTCCGACATCGTTTATATCATAGATGGTAATATGGCATTGGTGTCCAAATCGACAGTGCTTCACTGTAGTAACCGCGGCAGTCAGCGGCGCCAAGTACTTGCCATAGCGATGGTAGAGTTCGCAGGCAGTACTGCTAAGTGCGTGTCCGACAAACGGGTCGCCCTCGAGGTCAGCAATAAGACCAGGTTGGTTTTCGGCCGGTATCGAGAGAAACATAGATGCCAGCCCCGCATAAATCTGTAGCGCTGTAGACCCAAGCGTCTTCGTCATCGCTGCCCCAAGCCTTGTTTCATAGCGGGCGTAAAGCTTATCGATTTCGCTATTGTACAGAGCGTTGATCTGTTCTGCGGTGAGAACCTTCCCATGCACAACTAGTCCATACTGCTTGGCTTGGCCTCCCACTACCAATGCGGCGAGATTTTCACGGTATTTTTGCAACAGGTCCTCGAGGAGCGGCTCCTCATGGCCGTCTGACGTCGCTGCCGTTCCTACCGCGCTTGGGGCTACAGCGTTCTGCCTTTGCTCTGTCGTTCCTATCAGCTCATCGATCAGTTCGTCACAGTCCATAGTTATTGCTTTGCGATTCATTGCGAGTTGGCGGACCAGCCTAATATAGTGTCGAAAGCCCTGACAGAAGTGTGCGTGTGTGTTAACACACATCCGAGTAATGTAAACATACTGCCTAGCAATAAAGAGCAGCAGTACCAGCTGCGCACCAAGCACTGTGATTAGCAGTCCTTCAGTTACTTCGTACATTACTTAACACCATATAAGCAGCTGGTTGGTCTGTCTTTAATAAAAGCTTAGCATGCTTTGTCTCGGCTAACTGCTGCCTCACAGACACCAGCTGTTCTCGTGTGGAGATCACATCATTCTCGCGCAAGCAGTCTTCGAATGAATCACGATCCTTATAGTGAAACAAACAGACCCACCGCGTCTGCTCGCGCAAGTCCTTCAAGACGGAGTTGTACTTTTGGGTGAGAACCCAGACGCTCTCGTCGGCGTGGCGGCCCGAGAACGCTTGCTCTGACAGCATTTCTTTCTTTTTCGTCAAAGCCTTCGTGGCCGAGCAGTCATCGATGATATATAAGGTAGGCTCGCCCATAAACACCTGGTAATAATGAAGGCGCTCGCCGGGGTCTAGAATGTATACCTCAGGGTCGGTCCAGATCCAGGGGCGCTGGTATGTTTTATTATACTTTATGGTGGGACAGAGGACCACGATGTGCCGAAAGAACTCCCAGTAGGGGGTTCGAGCAGATCTAGGATAAAACGGTTTTTCCGCATCCCGTTTGCCCGCATATTGTCGCCGAATGGGCCGTGCGCGGCAGGAGATTTATTAATCGTTCCTCAGGAACACTAATAGACCGCTGAGACGAACCGGCCATTTTCGATGTTAAGCTGTGCATCCATGATTACTTAGAGGTAGATGTTCAATGCGCCAGCAGCCTCGGCTCTTTTCGTTATCTGGATGGTCACACCTTCGCTGGCATTCTCTATCCGCCTGCCGGAGCCGTGGAGCCGGTCGTCGTCGCTTGTCCTGAGGTCAAGCCACAGCGCGTACTTACTGGTGAGGTATTCCGCAAGGCTGACGTCGGCTAGGGCAAGGTCATTTCGACCGTTGCCACTTCAGGGTGTCGCTGCTACCGGCTGCGAAGAGCTTCCTCGCTTCATCAAACATCTGGTAAGAGCGCATCCCTTGGCTGAAGAGTTGGTTGGGGATCCCCTCGATGGTGACCTCGACCTTGGCGATTTTCGGGCAATAGAAGGCCTCTGTGTCGAGAGCGAAGGGCTGTTGCGCGGCTTCATCCTCAAAGAACATCAGGATGCCCTTCATGCTGCGGGCGGGCACGTTGAGATTGCTATTCCAGAGGGTGTCGCTCTTGTCTTTACCGATTTTGCGGTGCCGCAGTACCCTGTCGTACAGGATCGAAATGCAGCTTCTGAACTGGTTGTTGATCATTTGGGCCAGCTCCGGCAGGGTGACCATGTCATACTCAAGACAGATGTTTCCAATGTCGAAAGAGGCACCTCTGTCTGTGGCCTGGATCACACGGTTGTAGTCGTTGAACGTGAGCTCATACCCGAGTCGGTCGCCAAGCGCGCTCTGGTAGAATGGCATGTGGCTCTCGAGTAGCTCGAAGTCCAGTGAGATGTAGACACGATTGCCGAAAGCATCGGCGACGGCTTTGTCCGCTAGAACGGACTCATTTTTGTTCCCAGCATTGATTCGGAACCTCGTCGTATTTTGGTTTTCCGACGTATCAATGCCTTGGTACTGGCCATTTTTCCTCTCTGAAGATCCAGAGATCGCGGTAGCAGTGGTACACATCACTATCGTCGATGCTGAGGACCTCATTTCCCGAAATTTTAATGACGGTCTTTTTCACGAGGGGCGCGGCCTAGGTTCTGAACCAAGGTCTGATTGGCATCTTCGCTGTGCAGCGTTATCGTTAAGGCCAACCTCGCTGTCCCGGGGACCATGACATCATGTTTGCCGAGGTTGGGGAATCGAACCAGAAGCTGCTGGTTCGGGCCGAACGTGCTTGGGGTGTTAGCTATCGACATCGATTGCCTCACCCCTTTTACCCCAAGGGGTTCCCGGAGGCACCGGTAGGGGTCAAGCTTTCGTCCGTACTTACTTAATGACATAGTGTCAGCTTCGTTGACACTCGACAAAGTCTTCTGTTTTAAAGATGCGCGACAACCTTCAAATGCACATACTTGTTATATAAATATGGCTGACTATGATTTCGAAAACCCAACGTTCGACCCAGACGGGCCTGGAATAGACGATGATTATGATTTCGACCTCCCCTCCCCCCCCCTCCCCTATGGAGCCACCACTGCCCGTCCAGCAAGATCTAAACACATCCGGGGACATTTGCAGAACCTGCAGGGCGAGTTGAAACAGGCAGAACTTGAGTCCCAGAAAAAGCGCCTGGTTGACACTTTCTACAAATTGGTGAACCGTGTCTATGGGTTGCGCCCCGACGGCAGGATCGACTATAGCCAGTTTGGGATTGATGCCGACGGCAAAACACTCTACTGGACCCCAGGCGACAAAAAGATCCCTATCACTGCGACGAGGGGACAATTCCGGTTACTGGCCCTATCAACACTGGCCACAAGATACGGAGGAGGCGGCATACATGCACTGCGATGTTCACTGGGGTTCCCTGAATTCACATCGAATACGCAGCGTCTAAGTAGCTCCGCCCTGAAAGCTCTCCCGAGCGGTGCGAATCTTGAAAATATCGAACTTCAGGACCTCCCCGGCATAGCCGATAGCGCGCGCCGCAGCGCAGAAGACGTTGAGACAGTAATGAAGACAATTGATGATCTGCCTATCGACACCGCGTGGGTCACCCAGGCCAAAAGAGAGCTCGCTGGGCTTGTAAAGGCCATGGCTCGAACCCGAAACCGGGCGAAACTGTCAAATGTCGACGAGGGAAAATCCCAAGTTGAAAAAACACTTGGCCAGGGAGCGGCGGAAACTGACAGAAACGGACGACCCCGAGATGCAGCAGGAGATTCGAGACGGAATCAGAAAACTGGAGGGCGAGCTCTCTGACATCGAAATCGAAAGAAAATCGAGGCTCGAAGCCCTCTCTACGAACAGAGAAACTCTCCGGTCCCAGATCTCCCGAATCCGTGAGACGTTCAGGCGGCTCCTTCATGAAGACAAGACGCTGGTTGAGCGAATATGGACCCACTTCCGCGAGCAGGGAATTACCATCGTAAGCATCATTACAGCGATTGGGATGGCAATCTCGACCCTAGTGCTTGCGCTAACCGGCGGCGTGGGGAGTGTACCGGCTCCCAGGACACCCGGCAAGGGCGGGGTCCAGGAGTGGGTAAAAATGCACCTACAGTCCCTTGGGCGTGCCCTGGCCAATTTGGCCGGCAAGGCCGCGGCTGCCTTGCCCGGAATCATTGTGTCCATCGTCTCTTGGCTCTTGAGCACGCTAGGGAAGGCCGCTTCATGGCTCGCAGATAATTTGTGGGCCTTGGTCATCGGCGTGGGGGCCCTTCTTCTCGTGGCTGCACGGGATTGGCTAGCGCGCGACCAACCAAAGCACCACTAAGCCAACCCAAATCCCTGCTACTATGAGAGCTCTTTTTTCTTCTTCATGATCGAGACCGGATTTCCGGTCCGGAGCAACCGCGGCAGACGTAGGCGACCCTTCGGGCTGTGGCCCTGCGAGTACTCGCGGATCGATCCCGGCTGGTGCGGCAGTTTTCCCCTGGAATGTCCTATCGACTTTAGAGGCAGGTTGAATCAGTGCCGCCTTGTTTATTCCTGGGTTGTGGCCGATGGCAGCGTCTGACCCCGCTATTTGGATTTGGTTATTATAACCTTGGACATTGCCTGGATGGAGTGCCATGTCGCTCGGCATCAAGTAGAGCGCTCTCCCGCAGACGTAATCCAGTGGTGTGGATGCATATTGCAACGTCTTTTGATAGCGATCGATGTTGCTGGGGATGTCGACGGGTGAGGCGATGGCGTCTTCGAGATTCGCCGTAAACTGCTTTTGGGCGTCGAACCCCGTCCTGACTTTGAGAATGTTGAAAAGGGTTTGAGCTTGCGCTCCCAGGATTGCCCAAACGTAAGCCCGAATCGAGTCGTTGAGACGCACGACACCCGCTTGCGTGAAGCCATTTGATTTATCGAGAATGAACATCATCCACGCCTTTGAAATATCCGCATTATGGCGTATGGCATCCTTCGGGTGAAAGAAGGGGCCATCGGAGCTGTGATCACTGCGGTATTTCCCTGAAGGGGTCATGAATGTACTAAAAGATCCGAGGCCTTGACACCCGCAGTCCAGCTTTTGCCTCCAATCTGTAGAAGGCTAAACGGCGAACTCCTCGCAAAACCGCTTGTAGGCCGTGGAGTCATATTGGTTATCGTACCATGAATAGGACTCGTCCCCAGGGAGGGCGACTTTTAGCTCCTCAAGCAGACGCCTCGTCGTATAATAAACATGAAAGCAATACAGGCTTGTTAGCCGAAACTACGTAGTATGACCCATCTTCTTTCTTATGAATGTTTTCATTGCTCTTAAAGGAACCCATTTTTGATTTTCTATTTGCAAGAAGGGACTCCTCCGCTTGGAGATGGTCCTGGAATGAAACACCACATCCGCCGGTTGCACACCAAACCGCAAAGTTCAGCTGGCACTGCCACCAGCTGAAGGGGGCGTGCTGCCAGCTGTCCCACGCATTGTTTGCCTTAGTGACGTCCCCGTCAGAGGAGGGTTTTGATAATGCTGCCAGGTGTTGTCCCATACCGCGTTAAGATTTTGTTTGCGTGTAAGCGGATGATTTTGATAATGGAAGATGTTCGGGTACTTGGTAAGGAAGTGACTTCCCTTATCGTCGACCATTATGATTAGGTTGGGCTCCCCTGTTGCTGACTCTTTATATTTGAAATGACCGCCTGCCTGATATTTTGTCGAGCTATTAAACGTAAACGCCTTTGTATTCATGCCCATTTTGGTGATTATCATGTACATCACACTCCCTGACGTTCAAAATGATGTGCCAATTAATCTTGGCAGGACCCTGTCTGCGGGTGAGCGAGAGATTGCTCTCTGCGAGTTGACGTATTATCACTGGTGGTACAACATATGCACGGCGAAAAGGTATAATAAAGTCTCAAATAACAAGACTGATAAAGTTTCCTTTTAAAAGAAAGGCTTCCCCAGTTTGTAAAGTTGAAAATCCGCCATTTTTGCTCGCCCGCGAAAGTAATGGGGAGCTATTGCCATACCCCCAACGTCCGTCGCCGGCGTAAGCATCGGCGACCACATTTGGTTGAAGTTTACCTGCAAGCAATCATTTGTGCTGTTGTACAAATTTATTTGCAAGTAAAGTTATCAACTGTTAAAAAACAAAACAAACAAAAAAAAAAAATATATATATTTTTCACAGTTTTTTTTTTTTTTTTCACTCGATTTCCCAAGTTTTGGGGCTTGAAAAGTTAATCATTTCCCCTGTATTACCTCCCTTATAAGCATACATTTTGTCAAATGCATGTGCGCAGCCAACTAATACGCATTCTCTTATCTTCATATCCAAGAGCAGCAAAGGCTCTGGTAAGGCTGCGCGTACTCGAAGGCTCGCCTGAGTCAGTGCTGGTCGCCTTTGTGAAAAAGACCCACGTCTTGACGTTGCATCGACGTGGTCGCTCTAAATAAGCACGATTTTCCTGGTAAGACTTTTACGGATATTGTTTCAGTGTTAGCTGTCCGTCTTAAACCATTGACAGGAGGACAATGTACGTAGAAACATATTCACGGACACGGCGAGGAGCGAAACCGCAACGTCGATGCGCATCTAACTGTAATGGTTAAAAAACCGGCATTTATGAAGAGCGAAGGCTAAATGTGGCGAGCTGCTCACACGCACATGTTTTATGCTGGTGGAAAATTTGTCAGAAAAGACTGAACCATGTTAAGCTTTTAAATTACTCGTTTGACACGCAATTTGATTTGAGACATGAACATGACCATGTTGGTAGGATATGAGGTCTCTTTCTGCCTGAGTTCGAGGCACGATCATGACAAGTTCTGCAATGGTTTAAAACTGTCGTTCTCTTCACCCAACGCTTATAAAGGAGCGGTTAATAATGTTCCTAAATAAATGGATTAAAAATGACATATCACTTTCATAGAGACCACCCTACAACAAGCACACTTGATTGATTTACTTCGGAAAAATTGTTTTAAACAATGCAAGTTAGACTATCTGCCTGTAACTGGACTCTGCAAAACCATTTTACTGATTTCAACTGTCAAACTCCCTTCGTAAACTCGTCCTGGAAATTCTGAGTGTCCATGAAAAGTTTGAGACTACGAGCGAAGTCAAGTGACAGAATTAACTTTTGTAATCTATAGACATTTATTTATTTATTTATTTATTTATTTTTTTTACAAATCCCTAAGAAAAGAAAAGCATTACATCAACAAGTCCGTGTACTGAAAAACGAATATCTTGTTTTAAGGTAACCGGGCACTAGAAGCACATTGAGGCTACCCCATATGTACTGAACAACCCTATAAACCCAACTTTATATAGAGAAAGTTGGGTGTACAGGGGTACATTATTTTCCTTTTTAAGGGGTTCAGAACACCGAGCACCGACACTCTATATTTAGACTAGAAAAAAAAAGATTTTTTTTTCACATCACGAAACACGCCTGCCTAATTTTGACCCCTAGACAGTGGATAGTCGTAAGAACCGCGTCATCAAGGCAGTTCTTACCAGCACCCACATTCTATGTTTAGAGCAGAAATATGAAAAAAATCTGATTTTTATCGGACAATTTCATTTGGGTGGCAAAATTCTGTATATATTTGAATAGGCGTGTTTTCGTAATGAACTGAAAATGCTTGTTCATGAGATTTTAGCACATAGATGTTTTATAATGATTCCAATGGAGAAGACGATAGGGTTAGTTTCGAGTCACAACAAACGCTTATTACGTCGAATACGGCAGTTAAGATAATTTCACCATCCTACCGGAAAATGGGAAACTGGAATCAAGTATTCCTGCTTTTTACAATGACCTTGAAATTAACCCATATATGCCTCCATCTTTTGAGACATTGGCAAATAGTGCAGACCCAGATCAGACGCCGCATCTGATCAAGGTCTAAACTGTTTGCTCAAAGTACATGCATTTTTGTAAAACTTACAACAAAAAACGACATCCCCTATGCTTAGAAATTGACCACTCCAGACTTATAAAGGTGGAATATTGTTTGCTGGGCACCTATGGGTTAAGTATGAGGTTACGTCAAACGGACGAAAGTGAAAGTAGGTAACTTTTTTTTCTTGGTTTGACTTCTTGGAAACGATTTATAAATAGATATCTGGAAACGCTTTATAAATAGTCATCGACGGGCGCGGCATATACTTGTTTATTCCGAACGAGTTTTCACTTCGTAAAAATGTGGAGAGCAGTCTTATCTGTATGGCTTTCCTAGTTACGTCATATCTGTAGGGCTTTCCTAGTTACGCCATAAGACGGTTAGAAATAAACTGGGGTATCACCAATCCAATCTAAATGGCTTCCAATCGAAATTGGAAGCCAAAAAAAACAACACCTGACGGGTATTATAACGTCTGTGAGTTGAACGAAAAGGTGTTTCAGCGGTTGGGCGCCAAACTCGCTCTAGATGAGCCCTCTGGTCTACTGCAATTAACGGTAAAGCCCGGAGAAGTTATAACAATGGATTGCGAATTAGCTAATATCTTAGGCCTTTCCGACAATACTTTCAAACCCCCTCCCGTGGCGCTGATCAATAACAATGACTATCACTTGGAAGGAGACCGCACGAAGACGTTCACTGCAAAGAGGCCACACAAGCTGGCCGTCCATCGGGAGGTCTACTTTCACCTTGCTGAATTAAGTACTTCAGACAATCTGCCTAACGGTCGCCAATATACACTGCTTAGATCTGTCCCCGTCGAGAACGAAAAGTGTGGAGCTGGTAGAACTGAATTATTTCCAATCTTACAGTACAAAAGGTTGTCGTCAGTGCCTGTTTCACAGCTAACTATCTCACTTAGAGATACCAACGGGGAGATGTTACCATTCGAGTATATGCGTGCAACCCTACATATAAGGAATGGTTGACGTAAGCGGCCCCGGTGGGGTCAGCAAATGCACTGGGGTGGCTTTGGCTGATCTTGGTGACACTGAGGGGTTCGATAAGGACGGGAAGGAAGATCGATTGTATGCCTTCCAGCTCTCTGAGGGAGTCTACAAAAGAAAAGAGGTCGCCCAAGCGGGGCCATTGAAATTCGGTGGTCTCAGCGACGTAGATACCTCACATGCCGTTCCAAAGCGGGTTCAGCTGGTGTGTGGGAATGTGTGGCGGCGGTAAAACGTCTCCCTGCCCTTCATTTTAGTGTAGATTATATTTTCTTGTTCTTTGGGATCATTGATTCCATTGTGGAATTTTGAAAATATCTGAGGGTCACTGATGAGGCATAATTGGCCGAAACTAGCTAGTCTGGCCCAGAAAACATGTACACTCCATTTTTTCAGGTCTGTGGTGTATTCCTTGCTTCCAAAGGATAACCCTTTTATAGAACATATTCATACGCTGGCCTTCACTGGGAGCAAGTGGGTTGCTTTTGCAGACCCAATCCAACAAACGGGGTGGCTTATTGACATAAAAATCTCATCTCCCTACGATGTGACTGGAAAGCAGCACAAAGTTAGGAAGGAAGTGAATAGTGGCACTCGACTGTGCTCGTATATCCCTGGGACGAAGAACATTGTCGTTTCCGAAGATAACGTGCTAAAGACAAGCAACAACCGGCAGGTAATCCTAAAAATAGTTTTCGAATCTCCCCCAAAGGGGCTTATTGGTATGCACTTGCCAACATCATCGATCATCCTTGATCTACTTCTCGGCGATACACCCGACAACTTTGTTGATGTGTTACCCGGCTTCAAGCTCAAATGGCCACCAACGCATGCTAATAAGGAGGTTGGGGTTCACATAGTCACAAAAAGTGGGGCTGCTCCTGAAGTACAGTTCACTCTTGAAGGAATCCAACACCAAGCTGAATACCGTCATTTAGATATACATAATATTTTTATAGGCTCAGTGTCTCTAAAAAGGCTGCGATTTACGCCCGGTGCGCTCACAAGAGACCAAGCTATAGTCGTTATTAGCCAGTAAGTCTATTTAAACCCACCCAGCTCGAGGGGTAGTACACGATGGGCCTCTACCCAGGACTTGAAACCGGAGACAAACACCGCCTTCGGCACGTGGCCGAGGTCAAATTCCGTCTCGAAAAAGAACGAGACTTCCGAGCCTCGCTGTACAAGAAATACAGACGCGGGGTTAATGTGGTTGATGGGATTGATACCGCGCTTACTGCGACTAGCGTAGGGCTGGCTGCTTCTGGCGTCGGCCTCTTGTCAACTATCATCGCGACGCCTGTCGCCATTGGCCTTGGAGTTGGGGCGATTGTGTGTGGGTTGCTGGGTGTTGGCGGGAAATGTATTGGACGAAAACTCCAAACAAAAGCCAAAAAAATAAAAACACGACGAGATTCGTATCTTGGCTGAGTCGAAGCTAAACTCAATCGCCGACCTCATTTCTATCGCTCTGAACGACGATGATATATCTGAAACAGAATTTCGCCTGATTCTTTGTGAAATCGACAAGTTCAATCAGAAGAAAGAAGACATTCGTGGACGCCACAAACAGGGTCTCAGTTTATCGGAAGACGAATAAAAGGAGTTATTTCAACGTGCGAAAGACGAGGCGTTAATGACGGCCAGTACGAAGCTGTTAGAAGAACTCAATCAACCTACGGCGAGTGGCATTTGAATATTTCTTGTTGGCGAGCTGAAAAGAGTGCAGGCTGCCTAGACAAGTAGTTGTTTCCGTTAGAGACTTAATGCTACAATAAATACATGGATCGGCGCCTTGTGGATATTTATTACAGCCCTAAGGGTTACTGGAGGGGTCTTGCGGCCATAAAGAAGCTTGCTTCTGCGGCTTAGACCTCAGAAGATGTGGCCCGAGCTTGGTGAAACAAACAGGCCATCTGGCAGATCTACCTCGCCGCGCCGCAGCACGTTCCACGACCCAAAATTCGACATCACCAAGCGGAACGAGGTCCATCAAGCTGACCTGCTCTTTCTCCCACATGACCGTGTTCGCAAGCGCACGTACCGTGGTTGATGTAGCCTCACGCTTCAAAGAAGCTGAGCCTCTGGCCACTTAAGAAGCCAAAGAGGTTGCTGAAGCTTTGTCTCGCATCTACAGGCGAGGCCCGTTGAGGTGGCCCAAATTGCTCCAGGTCGACCCCCGTCGTGAGTTCATGGGCTCTGTCAGCCAGCTGTTGGCAAAGCACTCTGTCCGGGTTCGGCGCGGTCGGGTTGACATCCATCGGCACCAAGGGATCGTAGAACGCTGGAACTGGACCCTCGCAGAGCGGCTCTTCGGACACCAATACGCTCAAGAGATACGCCTCCCTTCAGGTCAAAGGTCGACTGAGTGGGTGGATCGGCTGCCTGGCGTCGTAGCAACTCTGAACGGTGAAGTGACAAGGTTGACTAGCAAAAAACCCTCAGATGCCATAAGGGCGCGATGGGTGGCACAAAAGCCCTCTATGTAGTTCCTGGTCGTCCTGTTGGTCTCGAGGAGACAAAAGTCCCCTCCGGTGTCTGCGTTCGCTATTTGTACCAGCCAGCGAGCTTGAAGGGGGCGCCGGCGAGCAACTGATCCTATATGGTCTCTTGATGTGTTCAGGCAGGGCCGCTCGGTGACCTAGTCCGATGAGCCTGTATTGTATTACTTGCAGGATGGACCTCAGCGCGGCTTTGTGCGCGAGGAACTCCTTGTTGTGCCACCGGACACTCAGCTTCCTCCGGATGGGTTTCTCAAGCGCTGAGCGCAGCCGCTCTTCTTTTTCGGTTGCACTCGAGACAGGTCAGCCTGATGTTGTCGCGGACGTGGCCCACAGGGTTGTCTAACCGGTCAACGCTGAACTGCTGGGTGTCCTTTGGTTGGTAAGCCCATAAGAGCTCAATATCGCACGCGGCACAGTGATTATTCTGTGCCTCCTTGAGTTCTAGGATTTGATCAGCCTTCAGCTTAAACCGGAGCCAATTGGCTTGGTCCTGTCGCTTGAGGGCCACAAGCTTCTTCGCAATAATCTTGCGGAGCTGCTGCTCGGTGAGTATGGGTGGCCCCTCAGAACCCTCCTCTGGGGGACAGACTACCCTTTCGAGCTGGTGCATGTACTCCACCCTTGACACTGCCAAATATGCGAGATTGGACCACTGCAGGAAGTCATCAATAATCCAGACTGGTTGGGGGTCTGCGATGGTGAGACCTTGGCTTGAGTGGACTGTGATGGCATAGCCAAGAGCCCAGTCCTGGCCCCATATGCCGTCGAGGACCTCACGGGCGGTTTGCAAGGAAACATCGACAACGTCGTTCAGAACGAGTTCCTGCCGGTTTCGCTCTCCATCCAGCACCAAGGACCCAGGGATGGTGACCATAACGTTTTGCTGCCGAGTATCCTTGGGACGATATAGCAGAGGGACGGGGAGGTTGGGGAAATGCTTCTCATGGCTCTCGAACAGCCGCATCTGGGCCCGGTCACGAACCTTCTGCCTCGAGGTCAGGATCAAGTCCCCCGGCTTCCAAGCTTCCACGAATTTGTCCCATCCAAGGCAGGCCGGCAGTGCTAGTCTCATAGCCCGACACTGTACTCGGTCTGCTTGGAGACGGATCTCCTTTTTAAGAGCTTTCAGAGCCGGTTCTTTTGCCCTGGACCTCTTCATAGTAATCAGCTCTCCGCTGCTACCAGTTGTGCGGCATTTCTCCGGCGATTGGGGGCGGCTGCCCCTGGTCGCCACAACAGATAACCTAGACACCTCGACCATCGAGCCAGTCGAGGAAGGTTTCCCGATTTGGGCGGGGCACTGTGCCGATCTCGTCCTAGATTATCACGCGGGGAATGAACTTCTGTCCCATCCTTTCGGGTGTCCAGTCTGTCTGGCCACTCCAGCGGAAGAAGCTGTGATAGGTCTGGGCCTGGACGCCCCTGGCCCGCATCTCTTTGGCAAGGCGATGGGTCGGGGTGAAGACGAGGGGGTTCTTGCCGCAGAAGAGCTCGATCGCTCGGGTGGTCTTGCCGCTACCTCCACCACCGTTTAGGTAACTCAGGTGGTGTCGGGTCAGGGGATCGTCATAAAGTGGCGCGGACGAATCGGGCAGGTCTTTGATGTTTGCTATATATTCAGGGTCGGGGGCGTAGACCGCGTGCCATGATGGCATGTAGAGTTGTTAACCCTTGTCACGCCACTTAGCTGGGGCAATCACGTCTCATTGTGGCATCGGTGTCTCCTCCTCCTGGCGGGTGTTACAGATGCGACATTTTCCTTTTGGGTGGATTTCATGAGGTTTGAAAGCCCCAACTCCCTCTAGTTTATAGAGTGCCGCTTTCCGGACATAGATAGAATCGTTAGCCACTCGGACAATCTCATCGGGTTCAAAGTAGAAGTAAAACAAAGATCAGGAATCGATACAATTAACTTACTCCACCCATCAAAGACACCAAATTGAAAGAAATACAAACATTAAGCGGCCAGACCATAATGGAAACCTAAACAAAGGAAGGCCATAAGGACAGTTTCCCACAAAATGGCCATATGGCCATCCAAAATTAAAAGACACAAGTGATACACACAGTAAGTAACAAACAACAACATAAATAAATCGCCACAGAAGAACCGCCTTGGAACGGTCAGTGGAAAGATTTCCACTGGGGGGCTTAAATCGATTTTACGTGGCCACAATCCTCGCCCTTACTTCCGTCGCGATTTAGACAAATAATTTGTTCAGTCCGCATGAAGGCCTCCTAACTCATTAGTGCAACATCTCCGTGAACACAAAAAGTCAAAGAACCACAGAGGTGAGACAACGGTGAGGACTCGACAGCAAGAAACCACTGAAATGCTGGAGCAAAAGAAAACCAACTGTTAGACTTCAAACCTTGAAAGCTTGGCGATTAGATTGATGTGGGCGTAGGCCAGCATGCTCGCCCTCAGGTGAGCGTACTGTGGTTGGGAGCCATCATAATACGTTAGAATATAGCCTAGAGGATACCTTTCGGGAGCTCCGACCAGGGTACCGTTTTGGCGGGTGTCTCGCACGAGAAAGTCGAGTTCTCCCTTGTCAGTCGCAAGCCTTTGTGTCAGCCTTTTACCACCAACTCCGTTGGTAGCTCCATTGACACCTTTGGCGCCCTGGGTGAACTTGCCGATAACACTGCATCCTTGGCCACGGTCTTCTGGGAGCCACACATCGGTTTGCTTCTTAAAGGTGATAATGGCTTCCCGAACCTCGAGGCTCTTCAGCAAGCCAGACTCTGTGAGGAAGGTAAGGAGCTGTGTTGGGGCCCATCCACCACTTTCGGAGGCGAAATGCTTCCCGAACTAGGCAGGTATGACAGGATGGCAGGTTGCATCAAACTCCCATTCTTGAATCTCGGCGAATCCTGTGCCTATGTCATTTGGGAGAGTGCCATTGATGGCTACACGGACCATCCGGTGGGTTGGGTGTCCGAACCGCCCGAAATAGGGCTTGGCTTCACCCATGCCCTGGAAGGATGCCGGATAGCAGGCCTTCATGTCGATGCTGACGACTTCCCTCATGTCATAATTCATTGAGTTCCAGAGGCCGCCGTGACCGTGCTCCACACAGGCCTTCTCGACATCTGGAAGGAGGTTGGCTTGGGTTGGCTGCCAACCGTTCCTTTCCTTTGCCACAATACTGGCCGCGTGATTTTCGCCGAAGGCTCTTTCAGCGAGTTCAGGGTTGCCAAGTTTGGCGCAGATTTCTTTGGAGTCGCTCTTGGGCCTCTCGCATGTCCACGTTTTTCACGGATTGATGCCTTAGCTATTTTTCTTTCACGTCAGTCTACATTTTTCTTCGGGATTATCCTTTTCACGCGCTTCTTCTTCTTTCTCGGACCGGTACCTTTTCAACCCTTTTCACGCACATCCATCTTTTTCATTCCTTTATTTTGTATTTATTTATGTCCACTTTTTTTCACGCATGTCAACTTTTTTCACGGATTGTTGCCTTATCTGTTTTTCTCTCACGTCAGTGAACATTTTTCTTCGTGATTATCCTTTTCATGCACAACTTCTGTTTTCACGTACTGGTACCTTTACAACCGTTTTCACGCACATCTTCTTTTTTTCATTCTTTTTCTTTGGTACCTTTTCAACCCTTTTCACGCACATCTTCTTTTTTCAATCCTTTCCTTTGTATTTCTAGATGTCCACCTTTTTTCACGGATGTCCACTGTTTTCACAGATTATTGTCTTATCTATGTTTCTTTCACGTAAGTGTACATTTTTGTTCGTGATTATCCTTATCACGCACATCTTCTTCTTTCACGGACAGGTACCTTTTCAACCCTTTTCACACACATCTTCTCTTTTCATTCCTTTTCTTTGTAATTCTTTATGTCCACTTTTTCACACATGTCAACTTTTTTCACGGAGTGTTGCCTTATCTATTTTTCTTTCACGTCAGTGTACATTTTTCTTCGTGATTATACTTTTTCATTCCTTTTCTTTTTATTTCTTTATGTCTACTTTTTTCACGCATGTCCACTTTTTTCACGGATTGAGACCTAATCTATTTTTCTTTCACGTCAGTCTACATTTTTCTTCGGGATTATCCTTATCACGCACATCTTCTTTCTCGGACTGGTACCATTTCAACCCTTTTCACCGGCCCCGATAGCTCAGTTGGTAGAGTGTCCGCTCCGGGGAACGGGAGGTCACGGGTTCGAAGTCGTTAAGAATGGTACTAGCTGCTCCTCGCTTGGCACTCAGATTTACGGGTAGAACATTTTTCTTCGTGATTATCCTTATCACGCACATCTTCTTTCATGGACAGGTACCTTTTCAACCCTTTTCACGCACATTTTTTTCATTCTTTTTCTATATTTCTTTATGTCTGCTTTTTCACGCCTGTCCACTTTTTTCACGGATTGTTACCATATCTGTTTTTCTTTCACGTCAGTGTACATTTATCTTCGGGATTATCCTTTTCACGCGCATCTTCTTCTTTCTCGGACAGGTACCTTTTCAACCCTTTTTCACGCAAATCCATCCTTTTTCATTCCTTCATTTTGCATTTCTTGATGTCCACTTTTTTCACGGATGTCCACTTTTTTTAACGGATTGTTACCATATCTGTTTTTCTTTCACGTCAGTGTATATTTATCTTCGGGATTATCCTTTTCGAGCACATCTTCTTTCTCGGACTGTTTCCTTTTTAACACTTTTCACGCACATCCATTGTTTTCCTTCCTTTATTTTGCATTTCTTTATTTCCACTTTTTTCACGCATATCCACTTTTTTCACGGATTGTTGCCTTATCTAATTTCCTTCCACGTCAGTGTACAATTTTCTTCTTGATAATCCTTTTCACGCACATCTTCTGTTTTCACGGACTGTTACCTTTACAACCCTTTTCACGCACTTCTTTTTTCTTTCCTTTTCTTTGTATTTCTTTATGTCCACTTTTTTCACGGATGTCCACTTTTTTCACGGATAGTTGCCTTATCTATTTTCTGTCACGTCGGTGTACATTTCCTTCGTGATTATCCTTATCATGCACGTCTTCTTCTTTCACGGACAGGTACCTTCTAAAGCCTTTACACGCACATCTTTTTTCATTCCTTTTCTTTGTAATTCTTTATGTCCACTTTTTCACACATGTCCACTTTTTTCACGGTTGTTGCCTTATCTATTTTTCTTTCACGTCAGTGTACATTTTTCTTCGTGATTATCCGTTTTCATTCTTTTTCTTATTATTTCTTTATGTCTACTTTTTTCACGCATGTCCACTTTTTTCACGGATTGGGGCCTAATCTATTTTTCTTTCACGTCAGTCTACATTTTTCTTCGGGATTATCCTTATCACGCACATCTTCTTTCTCGGACTGGTACCATTTCAACCCTTTTCACCGGCCCCGATAGCTCAGTTGGTAGAGTGTCCGCTCCGGGGAACGGGATGTCACGGGTTCGAAGTCGTTAAGAATGGTACTAGCTGCTCCTCGCTTGGCACTCAGATTTACGGGTAGAGCTAGGACTGGTCGACCCAGTGTCAGGATAATGTGACTGGGTGTGGTATCATGTAATGTGTCTGGGACATGATACTTCAGTGAGGCAGCACTATAAAAGTGAGCATTGAGCTCCCTGTCGCAACCAAACACCGTCGTGATATGACTGAAAAATTGTTGAAAGCGACGTTAAACCCGAATTCACACACTCAACCCTTTTCACGCACATCCATCTTTTTCATTCCTTTTTTTTTTTGCATTTCATTATGTCCACTTCTTCCACGCATGTCCACTTTTTCAGGGATTGTTGCCTTATCTGTATTCCTTTCACGTCAGTGGACATTTTGCTTCGTGAGTGTCCTTTTCTTGCACATCTTCTGCTTTCACCGACTGGTACCTTATCAACCCTTTTCACGCACATCTTTTTTCATTCCTTTCCTTTGTATTTCATTATGTCCACTTTTTCACGGATGTTCACTTTTTTCACGGATTGTTGCCTTATCTATTTTTCTTTCACGTCAGTGTACATTTTTCTTCGTGATTATCCTTATCACGCACATCTTCTTTCACGGACAGGTACCTTTTCAACCCTTTTCACGCACATCTGTTTTCATTCCTTTTCTTTGTATTTCTTTATGTCTACTTTTTTCACGCCTGTCCACTTTTTTCACGGATTGGTGTCTTATCTATTTTTCTTTCACTTCAGTGTACATTTTTCTTCGTGATTATCCTTTTCACGTACATCGTCTGCTTAAACGGACAGGTACCTTTTCAACCCTTTTTCACGCACATCCATCCTTTTTCATTCCTTTATTTTGCATTTCTTGATGTCCACTTTTTTCACGGATGTCCACTTTTTTCACGGATTGTTACCATATTTGTTTTTCTTTCACGTCAGTGTACATTTATCTTCGGGATTATCCTTTTCCCGCACATCTTCTTTCACGGACTGTTACCTTTTTAACACTTTTCACGCACATCCATTTTTTTCCTTCCTTTATTTTGCATTTCTTTATGTCCACTTTTTTCACGCATGTCCACTTTTTTCACGGATTGTTGCCTTATCTATTTTCTTTTCACGTCAGTGTATATTTTGCTTCGTGAGTGTTCTTTTCTTGCACATCTTCTGCTTTCACGGACTGGTACCTTATCAACCCTTTTCACGCACATCTTTTTTCATTCCTTTCCTTTGTATTTCATTATGTCAACTTTTTCACGGATGTCCACTTTTTTCACGGATTGTTGCCTTATCTATTTTTCTTTCACGTCAGTGTACATTTTTCTTCGTGATTATCCTTATCACGCACATCTTCTTTCACAGACAGGTACCTTTTCAACCCTTTTCACGCACATCTGTTTTCATTCCTTTTCTTTGTATTTCTTTATGTCTACTTTTTTCACGCCTGTCCACTTTTTTCACGGATTGGTGTCTTATCTATTTTTCTTTCACTTCAGTGTACATTTTTCTTCGTGATTATCCTTTTCACGCACATCGTCTGCTTAAACGGACAGGTACCTTTTCAACCCTTTTACACGCACATCCATCCTTTTTCATTCCTTTATTTTGCATTTCTTGATGTCCACTTTTTTCACGGATGTCCACTTTTTTCACGGATTGTTACCATATTTGTTTTTCTTTCACGTCAGTGTACATTTATCTTCGGGATTATCCTTTTCACGCACATCTTCTTTCACGGACTGTTACCTTTTTATTACTTTTCACGCACATCCATTTTTTTCCTTCCTTTATTTTGCATTTCTTTATGTCCACTTTTTCACGCATGTCCACTTTTTTCACGGATTGTTGCCTTATCTGTTTTCCTTTCACGTCAGTGTACATTTTGCTTCGTGAGTGTTCTTTTCTTGCACATCTTCTGCTTTCACGGACTGGTACCTTTCCAACCCTTTTCACGGACATCCTTTTTCATTCCTTTCCTTTGTATTTCTTTATGTCCACTTTTTCACGGATGTCCACTTTTTTCACGGATTTTTGCCTTATCTATTTTTCTTTCACGTCAGTGTACATTTTTCTTCGTGATTATCCTTATCACGCACATCTTCTTTCATGGACAGGTACCTTTTCAACCCTTTTCACGCACATCTGTTTTCATTCCTTTTCTTTGTATTTCTTTATGTCTACTTTTTTCACGCCTGTCCACTTTTTTCACGGATTGGTGTCTTATCTATTTTTCTTTCACTTCAGTGTACATTTTTCTTCGTGATTATCCTTTTCACGTACATCGTCTGCTTAAACGGACAGGTACCTTTTCAACCCTTTTTCACGCACATCCATCCTTTTTCATTCCTTTATTTTGCATTTCTTGATGTCCACTTTTTTCACGGATGTCCACTTTTTTCACGGATTGTTACCATATTTGTTTTTCTTTCACGTCAGTGTACATTTATCTTCGGGATTATCCTTTTCCCGCACATCTTCTTTCACGGACTGTTACCTTTTTAACACTTTTCACGCACATCCATTTTTTCCTTCCTCTATTTTGCATTTCTTTATGTCCACTTTTTTCACGCATGTCCACTTTTTTCACGGATTGTTGCCTTATCTATTTTCCTTTCACGTCAGTGTATATTTTGCTTCGTGAGTGTTCTTTTCTTGCACATCTTCTGCTTTCACGGACTGGTACCTTATCAACCCTTTTCACGCACATCTTTTTTCATTCCTTTCCTTTGTATTTCATTATGTCAACTTTTCACGGATGTCCACTTTTTTCACGGATTGTTGCCTTATCTATTTTTCTTTCACGTCAGTGTACATTTTTCTTCGTGATTATCCTTATCACGCACATCTTCTTTCACAGACAGGTACCTTTTCAACCCTTTTCACGCACATCTGTTTTCATTCCTTTTCTTTGTATTTCTTTATGTCTACTTTTTTCACGCCTGTCCACTTTTTTCACGGATTGGTGTCTTATCTATTTTTCTTTCACTTCAGTGTACATTTTTCTTCGTGATTATCCTTTTCACGCACATCGTCTGCTTAAACGGACAGGTACCTTTTCAACCCTTTTACACGCACATCCATCCTTTTTCATTCCTTTATTTTGCATTTCTTGATGTCCACTTTTTTCACGGATGTCCACTTTTTTCACGGATTGTTACCATATTTGTTTTTCTTTCACGTCAGTGTACATTTATCTTCGGATTATCCTTTTCACGCACATCTTCTTTCACGGACTGTTACCTTTTTAACACTTTTTACGCACATCCATTTTTTTCCTTCCTTTATTTTGCATTTCTTTATGTCCACTTTTTCACGCATGTCCACTTTTTTCACGGATTGTTGCCTTATCTGTTTTCCTTTCACGTCAGTGTACATTTTGCTTCGTGAGTGTTCTTTTCTTGCACATCTTCTGCCTTCACGGACTGGTACCTTTCCAACCCTTTTCACGGACATCCTTTTTCATTCCTTTCCTTTGTATTTCTTTATGTCCACTTTTTCACGGATGTCCACTTTTTTCACGGATTTTTGCCTTATCTATTTTTCTTTCACGTCAGTGTACATTTTTCTTCGTGATTATCCTTATCACGCACATCTTCTTTCATGGACAGGTACCTTTTCAACCCTTTTCACGCACATTTTTTTTCATTCCTTTTCTATATTTCTTTATGTCTGCTTTTTCACGCCTGTCCACTTTTTTCACGGATTGTTACCATATCTGTTTTTCTTTCACGTCAGTGTACATTTATCTTCGGGATTATCCTTTTCACGCGCATCTTCTTCTTTCTCGGACAGGTACCTTTTCAACCCTTTTTCACGCAAATCCATCCTTTTTCATTCCTTCATTTTGCATTTCTTGATGTCCACTTTTTTCTCGGATGTCCACTTTTTTTAACGGATTGTTACCATATCTGTTTTTCTTTCACGTCAGTGTATATTTATCTTCGGGATTATCCATTTGAAGCACATCTTCTTTCGCGGACTGTTACCTTTTTAACACTTTTCACGCACATCCATTGTTTTCCTTCCTTTATTTTGCATTTCTTTATTTCCACTTTTTTCACGCATATCCACTTTTTTCACGGATTGTTGCCTTATCTAATTTCCTTCCACGTCAGTGTACAATTTTCTTCTTGATAATCCTTTTCACGCACATCTTCTGCTTTCACGGACTGGTACCTTTACAACCGTTTTCACGCACATCTTTTTTCTTTCCTTTTCTTTGTATTTCTTTATGTCCACTTTTTTCACGGATAGTTGCCTTATCTATTTTCTGTCACGTCGGTGTACATTTCCTTCGTGATTATCCTTATCACGCACGTCTTCTTCTTTCACGGACAGGTACCTTCTAAAGCCTTTACACGCACATCTTTTTTCATTCCTTTTCTTTGTAATTCTTTATGTCCACTTTTTCACACATGTCCACTTTTTTCACGGTTGTTGCCTTATCTATTTTTCTTTCACGTCAGTGTACATTTTTCTTCGTGATTATCCGTTTTCATTCTTTTTCTTTTTATTTCTTCATGTCTACTTTTTTCACGCATGTCCACTTTTTTCACGGATTGGGGCCTAGTCTATTTTTCTTTCACGTCAGTCTACATTTTTCTTCGGGATTATCCTTATCACGCACATCTTCTTTCTCGGACTGGTACCATTTCAACCCTTTTCACCGGCCCCGATAGCTCAGTTGGTAGAGTGTCCGCTCCGGGGAACGGGAGGTCACGGGTTCGAAGTCGTTAAGAATGGTACTAGCTGCTCCTCGCTTGGCACTCAGATTTACGGGTAGAGCTAGGACTGGTCGACCCAGTGTCAGGATAATGTGACTGGGTGTGGTATCATGTAATGTGTCTGGGACATGATACTTCAGTGAGGCAGCACTATAAAAGTGAGCATTGAGCTCCCTGTCGCAACCAAACACCGTCGTGATATGACTGAAAAATTGTTGAAAGCGACGTTAAACCCGAATTCACACACTCAACCCTTTTCACGCACATCCATCTTTTTCATTCCTTTTTTTGCATTTCATTATGTCCACTTCTTCCACGCATGTCCACTTTTTCAGGGATTGTTGCCTTATCTGTATTCCTTTCACGTCAGTGGACATTTTGCTTCGTGAGTGTCCTTTTCTTGCACATCTTCTGCTTTCACGGACTGGTACCTTATCAACCCTTTTCACGCACATCTTTTTTCATTCCTTTCCTTTGTATTTCATTATGTCCACTTTTTCACGGATGTCCACTTTTTTCACGGATTGTTGCCTTATCTATTTTTCTTTCACGTCAGTGTACATTTTTCTTCGTGATTATCCTTATCACGCACATCTTCTTTCACGGACAGGTATCTTTTCAACCCTTTTCACGCACATCTGTTTTCATTCCTTTTCTTTGTATTTCTTTATGTCTACTTTTTTCACGCCTGTCCACTTTTTTCACGGATTGGTGTCTTATCTATTTTTCTTTCACTTCAGTGTACATTTTTCTTCGTGATTATCCTTTTCACGTACATCGTCTGCTTAAACGGACAGGTACCTTTTCAACCCTTTTTCACGCACATCCATCCTTTTTCATTCCTTTATTTTGCATTTCTTGATGTCCACTTTTTTCACGGATGTCCACTTTTTTCACGGATTGTTACCATATTTGTTTTTCTTTCACGTCAGTGTACATTTATCTTCGGGATTATCCTTTTCCCGCACATCTTCTTTCACGGACTGTTACCTTTTTAACACTTTTCACGCACATCCATTTTTTTCCTTCCTTTATTTTGCATTTCTTTATGTCCACTTTTTTCACGCATGTCCACTTTTTTCACGGATTGTTGCCTGATCTATTTTCCTTTCACGTCAGTGTATATTTTGCTTCGTGAGTGTTCTTTTCTTGCACATCTTCTGCTTTCACGGACTGGTACCTTACTAACCCTTTTCACGCACATCCTTTTTCATTCCTTTCCTTTGTATTTCTTTATGTCCACTTTTTCACGGATGTCCACTTTTTTCACGGATTGTTGCCTTATCTATTTTTCTTTCACGTCAGTGTACATTTTTCTTCGTTATTATCCTTATCACGCACATCTTCTTTCATGGACAGGTACCTTTTCAACCCTTTTTACGCACATTTTTTTTCATTCCTTTTCTATATTTCTTTATGTCTACTTTTTTCACGCCTGTCCACTTTTTTCACGGATTGTTACCATATCTGTTTTTCTTTCACGTCAGTGTACATTTATCTTCGGGATTATCCTTTTCACGCGCATCTTCTTCTTTCTCGGACAGGTACCTTTTCAATCCTTTTTCACGCACATCCATCCTTTTTCATTCCTTCATTTTGCATTTCTTGATGTCCACTTTATTCACGGATGTCCAGTATTTTTCACGGATTGTTACCATATCTGTTTTTCTTTCACGTCAGTGTATATTTATCTTCGGGATTATCCTTTTCAAGCACATCTTCTTTCTCGGACTGTTACCTTTTTAACACTTTTCACGCACATCCATTGTTTTCCTTCCTTTATTTTGCATTTCTTTATTTCCACTTTTTTCACGCATGTCCACTTTTTTCACGGATTGTTGCCGTATCTAATTTCCTTCCACGTCAGTGTACAATTTTCTTCTTGATAATCCTTTTCACGCACATCTTCTGCTTTCACGGACTGGTACCTTTACAACCCTTTTCACGCACATCTTTTTTCTTTCCTTTTCTTTGTATTTCTTTATGTCCACTTTTTTCACGGATGTCCACTTTTTTCACGGATAGTTGCCTTATCTATTTTCTGTCACGTCGGTGTACATTTCCTTCGTGATTATCCTTATTACGCAAGTCTTCTTCTTTCACGGACAGGTACCTTTTAAAGCCTTTACACGCACATCTTTTTCATTCCTTTTCTTTGTAATTCTTTATGTCCACTTTTTCACACATGTCCACTTTTTTCACGGTTGTTGCCTTATCTATTTTTCTTTCACGTCAGTGTACATTTTTCTTCGTGATTATCCTTTTTCATTCTTTTTCTTTTTATTTCTTAATGTCTACTTTTTTCACGCATGTCCACTTTTTTCACGGATTGGGGCCTAATCTATTTTTCTTTCACGTCAGTCTACATTTTTCTTCGGGATTATCCTTATCACGCACATCTTCTTTCTCGGACTGGTACCATTTCAACCCTTTTCACCGGCCCCGATAGCTCAGTTGGTAGAGTGTCCGCTCCGGGGAACGGGAGGTCACGGGTTCGAAGTCGTTAAGAATGGTACTAGCTGCTCCTCGCTTGGCACTCAGATTTACGGGTAGAGCTAGGACTGGTCGACCCAGTGTCAGGATAATGTGACTGGGTGTGGTATCATGTAATGTGTCTGGGACATGATACTTCAGTGAGGCAGCACTATCAAAGTGAACATTGAGCTCCCTGTCGCAACCAAACACCGTCGTGATATGACTGAAAAATTGTTGAAAGCGACGTTAAACCCGAATTCACACACTCAACCCTTTTCACGCACATCCATCTTTTTCATTCCTTTATTTCGCATTTCATTATGTCCACTTCTTCCACGCATGTCCACTTTTTCAGGGATTGTTGCCTTATCCGTTTTCCTTTCACGTCAGTGTACATTTTGCTTCGTGAGTGTCCTTTTCTTGCACATCTTCTGCTTTCGCGGACTGGTACCTTATCAACCTTTTTCACGCACATCTTTTTTTCATTCCTTTCCTTTGTATTTCATTATGTCCACTTTTTCACGGATGTCCACTTTTTTCACGGATTGTTGCCTTATCTATTTTTCTTTCACGTCAGTGTACATTTTTCTTCGTGATTATCCTTATCACTTACATCTTCTTTCACGGACAGGTACCTTTTCAACCCTTTTCACGCACATCTGTTTTCAATTCTTTTCTTTGTATTTCTTTATGACTACTTTTTTCACGCCTGTCCACTTTTTTCACGGATTGGTGTCTTATCTATTTTTCTTTCACTTCAGTGTACATTTTTCTTCGTGATTATCCTTTTCACGCACATCGTCTGCTTAAACGGACAGGTACCTTTTCAACCCTTTTTCACGCACATCCATCCTTTTCATTCCTTTATTTTGCATTTCTTGATGTCCACTTTTTTCACGGTGGTCCACTTTTTTCACGGATTATTACCATATTTGTTTTTCTTTCACGTCAGTGTACATTTATCTTCGGGATTATCCTTTTCACGCACATCTTCTTTCACGGACTGTTACCTTTTTAACACTTTTCACGCACATCCATTTTTTTCCTTCCTTTATTTTGCATTTCTTTATGTCCACTTTTTTCACGCATGTCCACTTTTTTCACGGATTGTTGCCTTATCTGTTTTCCTTTCACGTCAGTGTACATTTTGCTTCGTGAGTGTCCTTTTCTTGCACATCTTCTGCTTTCACGGACTGGTACCTTTCCAACCCTTTTCACGCACATCTTTTTTCATTCCTTTCCTTTGTATTTCTTTATGTCCACTTTTTCACGGGTGTCCACTTTTTTCACGGATTCTTGTCTTATCTATTTTTCTTTCACGTCAGTGTACATTTTTCTTCGTGGTTATCCTTATCACGCACATCTTCTTTCACGGAGTGGTACCTTTTTAACCCTTTTCACGCACATTTTTTTCATTCCTTTTCTATATTTCTTCATGTCTACTTTTTTCACGCCTGTCCACTTTTTTCACGGATTGTTACCATATCTGTTTTTCTTTCACGTCAGTGTACATTTAGCTTCGGGATTATCCTTTTCACGCGCATCTTCTTCTTTCTCGAACAGATACCTTTTCAACCCTTTTTCACGCACATCCATCCTTTTTCATTCCTTCATTTTGCATTTCTTGATGTCCACTTTTTTCACGGTTGTCCACTTTTTTTCACGGATTGTTACCATATCTGTTTTTCTTGCACGTCAGTGTATATTTATCTTCGAGGTTATGCTTTTCAAGCACATTTTCTTTCTCGGACTGTTACCTTTTAACACTTTTCACGCACATCCATTTTTTCCTTTTATTTTGCATTTCTTTATTTCCACTTTTTTCACGCATGTCCACTTTTTTCACGCATTGTTGCCTTATCTAATTTTCTTCCACGTCAGTGTACAATTTTCTTCTTGATAATCCTTTTCACGCATATCTTCTGCTTTCACGGACTGGTACCTTTACAACCCTTTTCACGCACATCTTTTTTCTTTCCTTTTCTTTGTATTTCTTTATGTCCACTTTTTTCACGGATGTCCACTTTTTTCACGGATAGTTGCCTTATCTATTTTCTGTCACGTCGGTGTACATTTCCTTCGTGATTATCCTTATCACGCACATCTTCTTTCACGGACAGGTACCTTCTAAAGCCTTTACACGCACATCTTTTTTCATTCCTTTTCTTTGTATTTCTTTATGTCCACTTTTTTCACGCATGTCCACTTTTTTCACGGATTGTTGCCTTATCTACTTTTTTTTCACGTCAGTGTACATGTTTATTCTTGATTATCCTTTTCACGAACAGCTTCTTCTTTCACAGGCTGGTACATTGTCCATTTTTTCACGCATCTCCACTGTTTTCACGGGTTGTTGCCTGATCTGTTTTTCTTTCACGTCAGTATACATTTTTCTTCGTGATCGTCCTTTTCACGCACATATTCTGCTTTCACAGACTGGTACCTTTTCAACCCTTTTCACGCGCATCTTCTTTTTTCATTCCTTTCCTATGTATTTCTTAACTTGACATTTTTCCCCCATGTCCACTTTTTTCACGGATTAGTGCCTTATCTATTTTTCTTTCACGTCAGTGTACATTTTCCTTCGTGATTATCCTTTTCGCGCACATCGTTTTCTTTCACGGCCTGGTACTTTTTCAATCCTTTTCCCGCACATCTTCTTTTTTCATTCCTTTTCTTAGTATTTCTTTTTGTCCATTTTTTTCACGCATGTCCACTTTTTTTCACTGATTGTTGCCTTATCTTTCACGTCAGTGTACATTTATCTTTGTGACTATCCTTTTCACGTACATCTTCTTCTTCCACGGACTGGTACCTTTTCAACCCTTTTCACGCACAGATTCTTTTTTTCATTCCTTTTTTGTGTATTTCTTTATGTCTACCTTTTTCACGCCTGTCATATTTTTTCACGGATTGGTGCCTTATCTATTTTTCTTGCACGCCAGTCTACCTTCTTCTTCCTCGCACTGGTACCTTTTCAACCCTTTTCACGCACATCCATCGTTTTCACTCCTTTATTTTGTATTGTTTATGTCCACTTTATTCACGCATGTCCACTTTTTTACGGATTGTTGCCTTTCTTTCACGTCAGTGTACATTTTTCTTCGTGCTTATCCTTTTCACGCACATCTGCTTTCACGGTCTGGTACATTTTCAACCCTTTTCACGCACATCTTTTTTCATTCCTTTCCTTTGTATTTCTTTATGTCCACATTTTTCACGAATGTCCACTTTTTTCACGGATGTTGCCTTATCTATTTTTCTTTCACGTCATTGTACACTTTTCTTCGTGATTATCCTTATCACGCATATCTTCTTCTTTCACGGACAGGTACCTTTTCCCCGCTTTTCACGCACACCGTTTTTCAATCATTTTCTTTGTATTTCTTTATGTCAACTTTTTTCACTCATGTCCACTTTTTTCACGGATTGTTGCCTTATCTATTTTTCGTTCACGTCAGTGTACATTTTTCTTCGTGATTATCCTTTTCACGCACATCTTTCACGGACTGGTACCTTTTCAACCCTTTTTACGCACATCTTCTTTTTCATTCCTTTTCTTTGTATTTCTTTATGCCAACTGTTTTCACGCCTGTCCACTTTTTTTACGGATTGTTGCCTTTTTTTTGTTTTGGTTTTACGGCCCTTTCAAGATTATTTCACTCATATCGAGCCGATCGTTAATCAGAGGTGGGCGAAACCGGAGTACCCGGAGAAAAACCACCTTACCTTCCATTGCAGAACTTGGCGTCTCACATATGACGCGAGCAGGGCTCGAACCACAGCGGTGAGAGACCTAATGATCAAGAGTCAGCGCTCTTAACCACTAGGCCACGGAGGCCCGTGGATTGTTGCCTTCTTTGCTTTTCTTTCACGTCAGTGTACATTTATCTTCGTGATTATCCTTTCCACGCACATCTTCTTCTTTCACGGACTGATTCCTTTTCAACCCTTTTCACGCACGTCTTCCTTTTTCGTTCCTTTTCTTTGGCATTTCTTTATGTCTACTTTTTCACGACTGTCCACTTTTTTCACGGTTTGGTGCCTTATCAATTTTTCACGTCAGTCTACATTTTCCTTCGGGATTATCCTTTTCACGCGCATCTTCTTCTTTCTCGGGCTGGTGCCTTTTCAACGCTTTTCCCGTACATCCATCTTTATCATTCCTCCATTTTTTTATGTCCACTTTTTTTCACGCATGTCCACTTTTTCACGGATTGTTGCCTTATCTGTTTTTCTTTCACGTCAGTGTAAAATTTTCTTCGTGATCATCCTTTACACGCATATCTTCTGCTTTCACGGACTGGTACCTTTTCAACCCTTTTTATGCACATCTTTTTTCATTCCTTACCTTTTTGTTTCTTTATGTCCCCTTCTTTGACGGATGTCCACTTGATTCACGGGTTGTTACCTTATCTATTTTTCTTTCACGTCAGTGTACTTTTATCTTCGTTATTATCCTTATCACGCACATCACTTTTCACGGGCAGGTAGCTTTTCAACACTTTTCACGCACATCTTTTTCCATTCCTTTCCTTTGTTTTTCTTTATGTCCACTTTTTTCACGCATGTCCACTTTTTCACCGATTGTTGCCTTATCTATTTTTTTCTTTCATGACAGTGTATATTTTTCTTCGTGATTATCCTTTTCACGCACATCTTCTTTTTTCATTCCTTTCCTTTTTATTCCTTTATGCCCACTTTTTTCACTGATGTCCCATTTTTTCACGGATTGGTGCCTTATCTATTTTTCTTTATCGTTAGACTACATTATTCTTCGGGATTATCCGTTTCACGCGCATCTTCTTCTTTCTCGGACTGGTACCTTTTCAACCCTTTTCACACAAATGCATCTTTTTTCATTCCCTTATTTTGCATTTCTTTATGTCCACTTTGTTCCCGGATATCCATTTTTTACGGATTGTTGCCTTATCTATTTTTTCTATCACGTCAGTGTACATTTATCTTCGGGATTATCCTTTTCACGCACATCTTATTCTTTCTCGGACGGGTACCTTTTCAACCCTTTTCACGCACAGCCATCTTTTTTCATTCCTTTATTTTGTATTTCTTTATGTCCACGTTTTTCACGGATATCCATTTTCCCGGTTTGGTGCCTTATCTATTTTTCTTTCACGTCAGTGTACATTTATCTTCGGGATTATCCTTTTCACGCACATCTTCTTCATTCACGGACTGGTACCTTGTCAAATCTTTTCACGCACATCTTTTTTTTCATTCCTTTTCTTAGTTTTTCTTTATGCCCACTTTTTTATCGCATGTGCACCTTTTTCACGGATTGTTGCCTTATCTGTTTTTCTTTCACGCCATTGTACATTTTTCTTCGAGATTATCCTTTTTAGCACATCTTCTGCTTTCTCGGATTGGTACCTTTTCAACCCTTTTCACGCAAATCTTCTTTTTCTGTATTTCTAAATGTCCACGTTTTTCACGCCTATCCACATTTTTCACGGATTGGTGCCTTATCTATTTTTCTTTCACAACAGTCTACCTTCTTCTTTCTCGGACTGGTACCTTTTCAACCCTTTTCACGCACATCCTTCTTTTTCATTCCTTTATTTTGTATTTTTATGTACATTTTTCTTCGAGATTATCCTTTTCAAGCACATCGTCTGATTTCACGGACTGGTACCTTTTCAACCATTTTTACGCACATCTTCTGTTTTCATTCTTTTCCTTTTTTATTTCTTTATGTCCACTTTTTTCACGGATGTCCACTTTTTTCACGAATTGTTGCCTTATCTGTTTTTCATTCACGTCCGTGTACATTTTTCTTCGTCCGCCCCCGCCCATAGGGGCTTGAAGAAATATATGGGCTGCATGAGCAGAGCTGAATCCGGCCTGCACACAAGTACTGGTAAACCGCTTAGAGGATCTAAGCCTGTCCAGGAACCGCGGTGCAAGGCGGACCGTCCATGCTAATAAACCCTATTGGTTTCATTGGGCGACAGGACTTGAGATGTCATTTCATCTCAATGTCGGGTAAAAGTCCCACAAAATTGGAAGCAACGTCTCCAAAATGACCTTTACAGTGTTGACGGGGACGTTAAACCTCAAATCAAACAAACAAACATTTTTCTTCGTGATTATCCTTTTCACGCACATCTTCGGCTTTCACGGACTGGTACATTTTCAACCTTTTCACGCACATCTTCTTTTTTCATTCCTTTCCTTTGTGTTTCTTTGTGTCCACTTATTTCACGGATGTCCTTTTTTCACGGATTGTTGCCTCATATATTTCTCTTTCACGTCAGTGTTCATTTTTCTTCGTGATTATCCTTATCATGCACATCTTCTTCTTTCACGGATAGGTACCTTTTCCACGCTTTTTACGCACATCTTTTTTCATTCCTTTTTTTCTATTTCTTTATGTCCACTTTTTTCTCGCATGTCCACTTTTTTCACGGATTGTTGCCTTATCTATTTTTCTTTCACGTCAGTGTACATTTTTCTTCGTGGTTATCTTTATCACGCACATCTTCTTCTTTCACGGACAGGTACTTTTCAAACCATTTCACGCACATCTTTATTTTCATTCCTTTTCTTTGTATTTCTTTATGTCTACTTCTTTCACGCATGTCCACTTTTTTCACGGATTGTTGCCTTTTTTTTTTTTTTTTTTGGTTTTGGTTTTGTACGGCCCTTTCAAGATTAATTCACTCACATCGAGCCGATCGTTAATCAGAGGTGGGCGAAAACCGAAGTACCCGGAGAAAAACCACCTGGCCTACCGTTGCAGAACTTGGCGTCTCACATGTGACCCGAGCGAGGCTCGAACCACAGCGGTGAGAGACCTAATGATCAAGAGTCAGCGCTCCTAACCACTAGGCCACGGAGGCCCGTTGATTGTTGCCTTATCTGCCATTCTTTCACGTCAGTGTACATTTATCTTCGTGATTATCCTTTTCACGCACATCTTCTTCTTTCACGGACTGGTTCCTTTTCAACCCTTTTCACGCACATCTTTTTTCATTCCTTTTCTTTGTATTTCTTTATGTCTACTTTTTTCACGACTGTCCACTTTTTTTCAAGGTTTGGTGCCTTATTTATTTCTCTTTCACGTCAGTCTACATTTTCCTTCGGGATTATCCTTTTCACGCGCATCTTCTTCTTTCTCGGACTGGTACCTTTTCAACCCTTTTCACGTACATCCATCTTTTTTCATTCCTTTATTTTGCATTTCTTTATGTCCACTTTTTCACGCATGTCCACTTTTTTCACGGATTGTTGCCTTATCTGTTTTTCTTTCACGTCAGTGTACAATTTTCTTCGTGACTATCCTTTTCACACACATCTTCTGCTTTTACGGACTGGTACCTTTCCAACCCTTTTCACGCACATCTGTTTTCATTCTTTTCCTTTTTGTTTCTTTATGTCCACTTTTTTCACGGATGACCACTTTTTTCACGGGTTGTCGCCTTATCTTTTTTTCTTTCACGTCAGTGTACTTTTATCTTCGCGATTATCCTTATCACGCACATCTTCTTTCACGGGCAGGTACCTTTTCAAGCCTTTTCACGCACATCTTTTTTCATTCTTTTTCTTTGTATTTCTTTATGTCCATTTTTTTCACGCATGTCCACTTTTTCACAGATTGTTGCCTTATCTATTTTTTCTTTCATGTCAGTGTTTATTTTTCTTCGAGATTATCCTTTTTAAGCACATCTTCTTTTTTCATTCCTTTTCTTTGTATTTCTTTATGTCCACTTTTTCACTGATGTCCACTTTTTTCACGGATTGGTGCCTTATCTATTTTTCTTTATCGTCAGACTACATTATTCTTCGGGATTATCCTTTTCACGCGCATCTTCTTCTTTCTCGGACTAACCTTTTCAACCCTTTTCACTCACAACCATCTTTTTTCATTCCTTTATTTTGCATTTCTTTATGTCCACATTTTTTCACGGATTTCCTCTTTTTTACGGATTGTTGCCTTATCTGTTTTTCTTTCACGTCAGTGTACATTTATCTTCGGGATTATCCTTTTCACGCACATCTTTTTCTTTCTCGGACTGGTACCTTTTCAACCTTTTTCACGCACATCCATCTTTTTCCATTCCTTTATTTTGTATTTCTTTATGTCCACGTTTTTCACGGTCGTCCACTTTTTCACGGATTGGTGCCTTATCTATTTTTCTTTCACGTCAGTGTACATTTATCTTCGGGATTATCCTTTTCACGCACATCTTCTTCTTTCACGGACTGGTATCTTTTCAACTCTTTTCACGCACATCTTCTTTTTTCATTCCTTTTCTTAGTATTTCTCATGTCCACTTTTTTCACGCATGTGCACTTTTTTCACGGTTTGTTGCCTTATCTTTATTTCTTTCACGCCAGTGTACATTTTACTTCGAGATTATCCTTTTCACGCACATCTTCTGCTTTCACGGACTGGTACATTTTCAACCCTTTTCACGCACATCTTCTTATTTCATTCCTTTCCTTTGTATTTCTTTATTTCCACTTTTTTCACGCCTGTCCCCTTTTTATACGGATTGGTGCCTTATCTATTTTTCTTTTACGTCAGTCTACCTTCTTCTTTCTCGGACTGGTACCTTTTCAACCTTTTTCACGCACATCCATCTTTTTCATTCCTTTTAATTTTTATTTTTTATGTCCTCTTTTTTCACGCATGTCCACTTTTTTCACGGATTGTTGCCTTATCTGTTTTTCATTCACGTCAGTGTACATTTTTCTTCGTGATTATCCTTTTCACGCACATCATCTGCTTTCACGGACTGGTACATTTTCAAACCTTTTCACGCACATCTTCTTTTTTCATTCCTTTCCTTTGTATTTCTTTATGTCCACTTTTTTCACGGATGTCCTTTTTTCACGGATTGTTGCCTTTTATATTTTTCTTTCACGTCAGTGTACATTATTCTTCGTGATTATCTTTATCACGCACATCTTCTTCTTTCACGGACAGGTACCTTTTCCACGCTTTTCACGCACATCTTTTTTCATTCCTTTTCTTTGTATTTCCTCATGTCTACTTTTTTCACGCATGTCCACTTTTTTCATGGATTGTTGCCTTATCTACTTTTTCTTTCACGTCAGTTTACATTTTTCTTCGTGATTATCCTTTACACGCACATCTTATTTCACGGACTGGTCCCTTATCAACCCTTTTTACGCACATCTTTTTTCATTCCTTTTCTTTGTATTTCTTTATGTCCCCTTTTTTCACGCCTGTCCACTTTTTCCCGGATTGATGCCTTATCTTTTTTTCTTTCACGACAGTCTACATTTTCCTTCTGAAATTATCCTTTTCACGCGCATCTTCTTCCTTCTCGGACAGGTACCTTTTCAACCCTTTTCACGCACATCCATCTTTGTTCACTCCTTTATTTTATATTTCTATATGTTCTCTGTTTTAACGGATGTCCAATTTTTTCCGGATTGGTGCCTTATCTTTTTTTCTTTCACGTCAGTGTACATTTATCTTCGAGATTTTCCTTTTCACGCACATATTCTTCTTTCTCGGACTGGTACTTTTTCAACCCTTTTCACGTACATCCTTTCTTTTTTCATTCCTTTATTTTGTTTTTCTTTATGTCCTCTTTTTTCACGGTAGTCCAATTTTTTTCACGGATTGGTGCCTTATCTATTTTTCTTTCACGTCAGTGTACATTTTTATTCGTGATTATCTTTTTCACGCACTTTTCTGCTTTCACGAACTGGCACCATTTCAACATTTTTCACGCACATCTTCTTTCATTCCTCTCCTTTGTATTTTTTATGTCCGCTTTTTTCACGGATGTCCACTTTTTTCACGGAGAATTGCCTTATCTATTTTTCTTTCACGTCAGTGTACATTTTTCTTCGTGATTATCCTTATCAAGCACATCTTCTTCTTTCACGGACACGTACCTTTTCAACCCATTTCACGCACATCTTTTTTTCATACATTTTCTTTGTATTTCTTTAGGTCCACTTTTTTCACGCCTGTCCACTTTTTCCCGGATTGATGCCTTATCTTTTTTTCTTTCACGACAGTCTACATTTTCCTTCTGAAATTATCCTTTTCACGCGCATCTTCTTCCTTCTCGGACAGGTACCTTTTCAACCCTTTTCACGCACATCCATCTTTTTTCACTCTTTTATTTTATATTTCTTTATGTTCTCTGTTTTAACGGATGTCCAATTTTTTCCGGATTGGTGCCTTATCTTTTTTTTCTTTCACGTCAGTGTACATTTATCTTCGAGATTTTCCTTTTCACGCACATATTCTTCTTTCTCGGACTGGTACTTTTTCAACCCTTTTCACGTACAGCCTTTCTTTTTTCATTCCTTTATTTTGTTTTTCTTTATGTCCTCTTTTTTCACGGTAGTCCAATTTTTTTCACGGATTGGTGCCTTATCTATTTTTCTTTCACGTCAGTGTACATTTTTATTCGTGATTATCTTTTTCACGCACTTTTCTGCTTTCACGAACTGACACCTTTTCAACATTTTTCACGCACATCTTCTTTCATTTTTCTCCTTTGTATTTTTTATGTCCGCTTTTTTCACGGATGTCCACTTTTTTCACGGAGAATTGCCTTATCTATTTTTCTTTCACGTCAGTGTACATTTTTCTTCGTGATTATCCTTATCAAGAACATCTTCTTCTTTCACGGACACGTACCTTTTCAACCCATTTCACGCACATCTTTTTTTCATACATTTTCTTTGTATTTCTTTAGGTCCACTTTTTTCACGCCTGTCCACTTTTTCCCGGATTGATGCCTTATCTTTTTTTCTTTCACGACAGTCTAAATTTTCCTTCTGAAATTATCCTTTTCACGCGCATCTTCTTCCTTCTCGGACAGGTACCTTTTCAACCCTTTTCACGCACATCCATCTTTTTTCACTCTTTTATTTTATATTTCTTTATGTTCTCTGTTTTAACGGATGTCCAATTTTTTCCGGATTGGTGCCTTATCTTTTTTTCTTTCACGTCAGTGTACATTTATCTTCGAGATTTTCCTTTTCACGCACATATTCTTCTTTCTCGGACTGGTACTTTTTCAACCCTTTTCACGTACAGCCTTTCTTTTTTCATTCCTTTATTTTGTTTTTCTTTATGTCCTCTTTTTTCACGGTAGTCCAATTTTTTTCACGGATTGGTGCCTTATCTATTTTTCTTTCACGTCAGTGTACATTTTTATTCGTGATTATCTTTTTCACGCACTTTTCTGCTTTCACGAACTGGCACCTTTTCAACATTTTTCACGCACATCTTCTTTCATTTTTCTCCTTTGTATTTTTTATGTCCGCTTTTTTCACGGATGTCCACTTTTTTCACGGAGAATTGCCTTATCTATTTTTCTTTCACGTCAGTGTACATTTTTCTTCGTGATTATCCTTATCACGCACATCTTCTTCTTTCACGGACACGTACCTTTTCAACCCATTTCACGCACATTTTTTTTCATACATTTTCTTTGTATTTCTTTAGGTCCACTTTTTTACGCATGTCCACTTTTTTTCACGGATTGTTGCCTTATCTATTTTTGTTTCACGTCAGTGTACATTTATCTTCGTGAATATCCTTTTCACGCACATCTTCTTCTTTCACGGACTGGTACCTTTTCAACACTTTTCACGCACATCTTCTTTTTTCATTCCTTTTCTTTGTATTTCTTTATGTCTACTTTTTTCACGCCTGTATTTCTTTATGTCCAGACTGGTACCTTTTTAACCCTTTTCACGCACATCTTCTTTTTCATTCCTTTCCTATTTGTTTCTTTATGTCCCCTTTTTTCACTTATGTCCTCTTTTGAACGGATTGTTGCCTTATCTATTTTCCTTTCATGTCAGTGTACGTTTTTCTTCGTGATTATCCTTTTCACGCACATCGTCTGATTTCACGGACTGGTACCTTTTCAACCATTTTTACGCACATCTTCTGTTTTCATTCTTTTCCTGTTTTATTTCTTTATGTCCACTTTTTTCACGGATGTCCACTTTTTTCACGGATTGTTGCCTTATCTATTTTTCTTTCACAACAGTCTACCTTCTTCTTTCTCGGACTGGTACCTTTTCAACCCTTTTCACGTACATCCTTCTTTTTCATTCCTTTATTTTGTATTTTTATGTACATTTTTCTTCGAGATTATCCTTTTCAAGCACATCGTCTGATTTCACGGACTGGTACCTTTTCAACCATTTTTACGCACATCTTCTGTTTTTATTCTTTTCCTTTTTTATTTCTTTATGTCCACTTTTTTCACGGATGTCCACTTTTTTCACGAATTGTTGCCTTATCTGTTTTTCATTCACGTCCGTGTACATTTTTCTTCGTCCGCCCCCGCCCATAGGGGCTTGAAGAAATATATGGGCTGCATGATGCTTCCACGCAGAGCTGAATCCGGCCTGCACACAAGTACTGGTAAACCGCTTAGAGGATCTAAGCCTGTCCAGGAACCGCGGTGCAAGGCTAATAAACCCTATTGGTTTCATTGGGCGACAGGACTTGAGATGTCATTTCATCTCAATGTCGGGTAAAAGTCCCACAAAATTGGAAGCAACGTCTCCAAAATGACCTTTACAGTGTTGACGGGGACGTTAAACCTCAAATCAAACAAACAAACATTTTTCTTCGTGATTATCCTTTTCACGCACATCTTCGGCTTTCACGGGCTTGTACATTTTCAACCTTTTCACGCACATCTTCTTTTTTCATTCCTTTCCTTTGTGTTTCTTTGTGTCCACTTATTTCACGGATGTCCTTTTTTCACGGATTGTTGCCTCATATATTTCTCTTTCACGCCAGTGTTCATTTTTCTTCGTGATTATCCTTATCATGCACATCTTCTTCTTTCACGGATAGGTACCTTTTCCACGCTTTTTACGCACATCTTTTTTCATTCCTTTTCACGGATTGTTGCCTCATATATTTCTCTTTCACGCCAGTGTTCATTTTTCTTCGTGATTATCCTTATCATGCACATCTTCTTCTTTCACGGACTGGTACCTTTTCAACCATTTTTACGCACATCTTCTGTTTTCATTCTTTTCCTGTTTTATTTCTTTATGTCCACTTTTTTCACGCATGTCCACTTTTTTCACGGCTTGTTGCCTTATCTATTTTTCTTTCACGTCAGTGTACATTTTCTTCGTGATTATCCTTTTCACGCACATCTTCTGCTTTCACGGACTGGTACCTTTTCAACCCTTTTTATTCACACCTTTTTTTTTCATTCCTTTTCTTTTTATTTCTTTTTGTCTACTTTTTTCAAACATGTCCACTTTTTTCCCGGATTGATGCCTTATTTTTTTTTTCTTTTACGTTAGTCACCATTTTTCTTCTGAAATTATATTTTTCACGCGCATCTTCTTCCTTGTCGGACAGGTACCTTTTCAACACTTTTCACCAACATCCATCTTTTTTCCACTCCTCTATTTTGTATTTCTTTATGTCCTCTTTTTTCACGGATGTCCAATTTTTTCCCGGATTGGTGTCTTATCTGTTTTTCTTTCACGTCGGTGTACATTTATCTTCGGGATTATCCTTTTCACGCACATCTTCTTCTTTCTCGGACTGGTACATTTGCAACCCTTTTCACGCACATGTGTGTGTGTGTGAATTCGGGTTTAACGTCGCTTTCAACAATTTTTCAGTCATATCACGACGGTGTCTGGTTGCGACAGGGAGCTCAATGCTCACGTTTATAGTGCTGCCTCACTGAAGTATCATGTCCCAGACACATTACATGATACCACACCCAGTCACATTATCCTGACACTGGATCGACCAGTCCTAGCTCTTCCCCGTAAACCTGAGTGCCAAGCGAGGAGCAGCTAGTACCATTTTTAACGACTTTGGTATGTCGCGGCCCGGGATCGAACCCCAGACCTCCCGTTCCCCGGAGCGGACACTCTACCAACTGAGCTATCGGGGCCGGTTTTTTCACGCACATCCTTTCTTTTTTCATTCCTTTATTTTGTATTTCTTTATGTCCTCTTTTTTCACGCATGTCCACTGTTTTCACGGATTGGTGCCTTATCTATTTTTCTTTCACGTCAATGTACATTTTTATTCGTGATTATCCTTTTCACGCACATCTTCGGCTTTCACGGACTGCCACCTTTTCAACATTTTTCACGCACATCTCCTTTTTTCATTTCTTTCCTTTGTATTTTTTTTATGTCCGTTTTTTTTCACCGGTGTCCACTTTTTTCACGGAGTGTTGCCATATCTATTTTTCTTTCACGTCAGTGTATATTTTTCTTCGTTATTATCCTTATCACGCACATCTTCTTCTTTCACGGACAGGTACCTTTTCCACGCTTTTCACGCACATCTTTTTTCATTCATTTTCTTTGTATTTCTTATGTCCACATTTTTCACGCATGTCCACTTTTTTCACGGATTGTTGCCTTATCTATTTTTCTTTCACGTCAGTGTACATTTTTCTTCGTGGTTATCTTTATCACGCACATCTTCTTCTTTCACGGACAGGTACTTTTCAAACCATTTCACGCACATCTTTATTTTCATTCCTTTTCTTTGTATTTCTTTATGTCTACTTCTTTCACGCATGTCCACTTTTTTCACGGATTGTTGCCTTTTTTTTTTTTTTTTTTTTTTTTGGTTTTGGTTTTGTACGGCCCTTTCAAGATTAATTCACTCACATCGAGCCGATCGTTAATCAGAGGTGGGCGAAAACCGAAGTACCCGGAGAAAAACCACCTGGCCTACCGTTGCAGAACTTGGCGTCTCACATGTGACCCGAGCGAGGCTCGAACCACAGCGGTGAGAGACCTAATGATCAAGAGTCAGCGCTCTTAACCACTAGGCCACGGAGGCCCGTTGATTGTTGCCTTATCTGCCATTCTTTCACGTCAGTGTACATTTATCTTCGTGATTATCCTTTTCCCGCACATCTTCTTCTTTCACGGACTGGTTCCTTTTCAACCCTTTTCACGCACATCTTTTTTCATTCCTTTTCTTTGTATTTCTTTATGTCTACTTTTTTCACGACTGTCCACTTTTTTTCAAGGTTTGGTGCCTTATTTATTTCTCTTTCACGTCAGTCTACATTTTCCTTCGGGATTATCCTTTTCACGCGCATCTTCTTCTTTCTCGGACTGGTACCTTTTCAACCCTTTTCACGTACATCCATCTTTTTTCATTCCTTTATTTTGCATTTCTTTATGTCCACTTTTTCACGCATGTCCACTTTTTTCACGGATTGTTGCCTTATCTGTTTTTCTTTCACGTCAGTGTACAATTTTCTTCGTGACTATCCTTTTCACACACATCTTCTGCTTTTACGGACTGGTACCTTTCCAACCCTTTTCACGCACATCTGTTTTCATTCTTTTCCTTTTTGTTTCTTTATGTCCACTTTTTTCACGGATGACCACTTTTTTCACGGGTTGTCGCCTTATCTTTTTTTCTTTCACGTCAGTGTACTTTTATCTTCGCGATTATCCTTATCACGCACATCTTCTTTCACGGGCAGGTACCTTTTCAAGCCTTTTCACGCACATCTTTTTTCATTCTTTTTCTTTGTATTTCTTTATGTCCATTTTTTTCACGCATGTCCACTTTTTCACAGATTGTTGCCTTATCTATTTTTTCTTTCATGTCAGTGTTTATTTTTCTTCGAGATTATCCTTTTTAAGCACATCTTCTTTTTTCATTCCTTTTCTTTGTATTTCTTTATGTCCACTTTTTCACTGATGTCCACTTTTTTCACGGATTGGTGCCTTATCTATTTTTCTTTATCGTCAGACTACATTATTCTTCGGGATTATCCTTTTCACGCGCATCTTCTTCTTTCTCGGACTGTAACCTTTTCAACCCTTTTCACTCACAACCATCTTTTTTCATTCCTTTATTTTGCATTTCTTTATGTCCACATTTTTTCACGGATTTCCTCTTTTTTACGGATTGTTGCCTTATCTGTTTTTCTTTCACGTCAGTGTACATTTATCTTCGGGATTATCCTTTTCACGCACATCTTTTTCTTTCTCGGACTGGTACCTTTTCAACCTTTTTCACGCACATCCATCTTTTTCCATTCCTTTATTTTGTATTTCTTTATGTCCACGTTTTTCACGGTCGTCCACTTTTTCACGGATTGGTGCCTTATCTATTTTTCTTTCACGTCAGTGTACATTTATCTTCGGGATTATCCTTTTCACGCACATCTTCTTCTTTCACGGACTGGTATCTTTTCAACTCTTTTCACGCACATCTTCTTTTTTCATTCCTTTTCTTAGTATTTCTCATGTCCACTTTTTTCACGCATGTGCACTTTTTTCACGGTTTGTTGCCTTATCTTTATTTCTTTCACGCCAGTGTACATTTTACTTCGAGATTATCCTTTTCACGCACATCTTCTGCTTTCACGGACTGGTACATTTTCAACCCTTTTCACGCACATCTTCTTATTTCATTCCTTTCCTTTGTATTTCTTTATTTCCACTTTTTTCACGCCTGTCCCCTTTTTATACGGATTGGTGCCTTATCTATTTTTCTTTTACGTCAGTCTACCTTCTTCTTTCTCGGACTGGTACCTTTTCAACCTTTTTCACGCACATCCATCTTTTTCATTCCTTTTAATTTTTATTTTTTATGTCCTCTTTTTTCACGCATGTCCACTTTTTTCACGGATTGTTGCCTTATCTGTTTTTCATTCACGTCAGTGTACATTTTTCTTCGTGATTATCCTTTTCACGCACATCATCTGCTTTCACGGACTGGTACATTTTCAAACCTTTTCACGCACATCTTCTTTTTTCATTCCTTTCCTTTGTATTTCTTTATGTCCACTTTTTTCACGGATGTCCTTTTTTCACGGATTGTTGCCTTTTATATTTTTCTTTCACGTCAGTGTACATTATTCTTCGTGATTATCTTTATCACGCACATCTTCTTCTTTCACGGACAGGTACCTTTTCCACGCTTTTCACGCACATCTTTTTTCATTCCTTTTCTTTGTATTTCCTCATGTCTACTTTTTTCACGCATGTCCACTTTTTTCATGGATTGTTGCCTTATCTACTTTTTCTTTCACGTCAGTTTACATTTTTCTTCGTGATTATCCTTTACACGCACATCTTATTTCACGGACTGGTCCCTTATCAACCCTTTTTACGCACATCTTTTTTCATTCCTTTTCTTTGTATTTCTTTATGTCCCCTTTTTTCACGCCTGTCCACTTTTTCCCGGATTGATGCCTTATCTTTTTTTCTTTCACGACAGTCTACATTTTCCTTCTGAAATTATCCTTTTCACGCGCATCTTCTTCCTTCTCGGACAGGTACCTTTTCAACCCTTTTCACGCACATCCATCTTTGTTCACTCCTTTATTTTATATTTCTATATGTTCTCTGTTTTAACGGATGTCCAATTTTTTCCGGATTGGTGCCTTATCTTTTTTTCTTTCACGTCAGTGTACATTTATCTTCGAGATTTTCCTTTTCACGCACATATTCTTCTTTCTCGGACTGGTACTTTTTCAACCCTTTTCACGTACATCCTTTCTTTTTTCATTCCTTTATTTTGTTTTTCTTTATGTCCTCTTTTTTCACGGTAGTCCAATTTTTTTCACGGATTGGTGCCTTATCTATTTTTCTTTCACGTCAGTGTACATTTTTATTCGTGATTATCTTTTTCACGCACTTTTCTGCTTTCACGAACTGGCACCATTTCAACATTTTTCACGCACATCTTCTTTCATTCCTCTCCTTTGTATTTTTTATGTCCGCTTTTTTCACGGATGTCCACTTTTTTCACGGAGAATTGCCTTATCTATTTTTCTTTCACGTCAGTGTACATTTTTCTTCGTGATTATCCTTATCAAGCACATCTTTTTCTTTCACGGACACGTACCTTTTCAACCCATTTCACGCACATCTTTTTTTCATACATTTTCTTTGTATTTCTTTAGGTCCACTTTTTTCACGCCTGTCCACTTTTTCCCGGATTGATGCCTTATCTTTTTTTCTTTCACGACAGTCTACATTTTCCTTCTGAAATTATCCTTTTCACGCGCATCTTCTTCCTTCTCGGACAGGTACCTTTTCAACCCTTTTCACGCACATCCATCTTTTTTCACTCTTTTATTTTATATTTCTTTATGTTCTCTGTTTTAACGGATGTCCAATTTTTTCCGGATTGGTGCCTTATCTTTTTTTCTTTCACGTCAGTGTACATTTATCTTCGAGATTTTCCTTTTCACGCACATATTCTTCTTTCTCGGACTGGTACTTTTTCAACCCTTTTCACGTACAGCCTTTCTTTTTTCATTCCTTTATTTTGTTTTTCTTTATGTCCTCTTTTTTCACGGTAGTCCAATTTTTTTCACGGATTGGTGCCTTATCTATTTTTCTTTCACGTCAGTGTACATTTTTATTCGTGATTATCTTTTTCACGCACTTTTCTGCTTTCACGAACTGACACCTTTTCAACATTTTTCACGCACATCTTCTTTCATTTTTCTCCTTTGTATTTTTTATGTCCGCTTTTTTCACGGATGTCCACTTTTTTCACGGAGAATTGCCTTATCTATTTTTCTTTCACGTCAGTGTACATTTTTCTTCGTGATTATCCTTATCAAGCACATCTTCTTCTTTCACGGACACGTACCTTTTCAACCCATTTCACGCACATCTTTTTTTCATACATTTTCTTTGTATTTCTTTAGGTCCACTTTTTTCACGCCTGTCCACTTTTTCCCGGATTGATGCCTTATCTTTTTTTCTTTCACGACAGTCTAAATTTTCCTTCTGAAATTATCCTTTTCACGCGCATCTTCTTCCTTCTCGGACAGGTACCTTTTCAACCCTTTTCACGCACATCCATCTTTTTTCACTCTTTTATTTTATATTTCTTTATGTTCTCTGTTTTAACGGATGTCCAATTTTTTCCGGATTGGTGCCTTATCTTTTTTTCTTTCACGTCAGTGTACATTTATCTTCGAGATTTTCCTTTTCACGCACATATTCTTCTTTCTCGGACTGGTACTTTTTCAACCCTTTTCACGTACAGCCTTTCTTTTTTCATTCCTTTATTTTGTTTTTCTTTATGTCCTCTTTTTTCACGGTAGTCCAATTTTTTTCACGGATTGGTGCCTTATCTATTTTTCTTTCACGTCAGTGTACATTTTTATTCGTGATTATCTTTTTCACGCACTTTTCTGCTTTCACGAACTGGCACCTTTTCAACATTTTTCACGCACATCTTCTTTCATTTTTCTCCTTTGTATTTTTATGTCCGCTTTTTTCACGGATGTCCACTTTTTTCACGGAGAATTGCCTTATCTATTTTTCTTTCACGTCAGTGTACATTTTTCTTCGTGATTATCCTTATCACGCACATCTTCTTCTTTCACGGACACGTACCTTTTCAACCCATTTCACGCACATTTTTTTTTCATACATTTTCTTTGTATTTCTTTAGGTCCACTTTTTTACGCATGTCCACTTTTTTTCACGGATTGTTGCCTTATCTATTTTTGTTTCACGTCAGTGTACATTTATCTTCGTGAATATCCTTTTCACGCACATCTTCTTCTTTCACGGACTGGTACCTTTTCAACACTTTTCACGCACATCTTCTTTTTTCATTCCTTTTCTTTGTATTTCTTTATGTCTACTTTTTTCACGCCTGTATTTCTTTATGTCCAGACTGGTACCTTTTTAACCCTTTTCACGCACATCTTCTTTTTCATTCCTTTCCTATTTGTTTCTTTATGTCCCCTTTTTTCACTTATGTCCTCTTTTGAACGGATTGTTGCCTTATCTATTTTCCTTTCATGTCAGTGTACGTTTTTCTTCGTGATTATCCTTTTCACGCACATCGTCTGATTTCACGGACTGGTACCTTTTCAACCATTTTTACGCACATCTTCTGTTTTCATTCTTTTCCTGTTTTATTTCTTTATGTCCACTTTTTTCACGGATGTCCACTTTTTTCACGGATTGTTGCCTTATCTATTTTTCTTTCACAACAGTCTACCTTCTTCTTTCTCGGACTGGTACCTTTTCAACCCTTTTCACGTACATCCTTCTTTTTCATTCCTTTATTTTGTATTTTTATGTACATTTTTCTTCGAGATTATCCTTTTCAAGCACATCGTCTGATTTCACGGACTGGTACCTTTTCAACCATTTTTACGCACATCTTCTGTTTTCATTCTTTTCCTTTTTTATTTCTTTATGTCCACTTTTTTCACGGATGTCCACTTTTTTCACGAATTGTTGCCTTATCTGTTTTTCATTCACGTCCGTGTACATTTTTCTTCGTCCGCCCCCGCCCATAGGGGCTTGAAGAAATATATGGGCTGCATGATGCTTCCACGCAGAGCTGAATCCGGCCTGCACACAAGTACTGGTAAACCGCTTAGAGGATCTAAGCCTGTCCAGGAACCGCGGTGCAAGGCTAATAAACCCTATTGGTTTCATTGGGCGACAGGACTTGAGATGTCATTTCATCTCAATGTCGGGTAAAAGTCCCACAAAATTGGAAGCAACGTCTCCAAAATGACCTTTACAGTGTTGACGGGGACGTTAAACCTCAAATCAAACAAACAAACATTTTTCTTCGTGATTATCCTTTTCACGCACATCTTCGGCTTTCACGGGCTTGTACATTTTCAACCTTTTCACGCACATCTTCTTTTTTCATTCCTTTCCTTTGTGTTTCTTTGTGTCCACTTATTTCACGGATGTCCTTTTTTCACGGATTGTTGCCTCATATATTTCTCTTTCACGCCAGTGTTCATTTTTCTTCGTGATTATCCTTATCATGCACATCTTCTTCTTTCACGGATAGGTACCTTTTCCACGCTTTTTACGCACATCTTTTTTCATTCCTTTTCACGGATTGTTGCCTCATATATTTCTCTTTCACGCCAGTGTTCATTTTTCTTCGTGATTATCCTTATCATGCACATCTTCTTCTTTCACGGACTGGTACCTTTTCAACCATTTTTACGCACATCTTCTGTTTTCATTCTTTTCCTGTTTTATTTCTTTATGTCCACTTTTTTCACGCATGTCCACTTTTTTCACGGATTGTTGCCTTATCTATTTTTCTTACACGTCAGTGTACATTTTCTTCGTGATTATCCTTTTCACGCACATCTTCTGCTTTCACGGACTGGTACCTTTTCAACCCTTTTTATTCACACCTTTTTTTTTTCATTCCTTTTCTTTTTATTTCTTTTTGTCTACTTTTTTCAAACATGTCCACTTTTTTCCCGGATTGATGCCTTATTTTTTTTTTCTTTTACGTTAGTCACCATTTTTCTTCTGAAATTATATTTTTCACGCGCATCTTCTTCCTTGTCGGACAGGTACCTTTTCAACACTTTTCACCAACATCCATCTTTTTTCCACTCCTCTATTTTGTATTTCTTTATGTCCTCTTTTTTCACGGATGTCCAATTTTTTCCCGGATTGGTGTCTTATCTGTTTTTCTTTCACGTCGGTGTACATTTATCTTCGGGATTATCCTTTTCACGCACATCTTCTTCTTTCTCGGACTGGTACATTTGCAACCCTTTTCACGCACATGTGTGTGTGTGTGAATTCGGGTTTAACGTCGCTTTCAACAATTTTTCAGTCATATCACGACGGTGTCTGGTTGCGACAGGGAGCTCAATGCTCACGTTTATAGTGCTGCCTCACTGAAGTATCATGTCCCAGACACATTACATGATACCACACCCAGTCACATTATCCTGACACTGGATCGACCAGTCCTAGCTCTTCCCCGTAAACCTGAGTGCCAAGCGAGGAGCAGCTAGTACCATTTTTAACGACTTTGGTATGTCGCGGCCCGGGATCGAACCCCAGACCTCCCGTTCCCCGGAGCGGACACTCTACCAACTGAGCTATCGGGGCCGGTTTTTTCACGCACATCCTTTCTTTTTTCATTCCTTTATTTTGTATTTCTTTATGTCCTCTTTTTTCACGCATGTCCACTGTTTTCACGGATTGGTGCCTTATCTATTTTTCTTTCACGTCAATGTACATTTTTATTCGTGATTATCCTTTTCACGCACATCTTCGGCTTTCACGGACTGCCACCTTTTCAACATTTTTCACGCACATCTCCTTTTTTCATTTCTTTCCTTTGTATTTTTTTTATGTCCGTTTTTTTCACCGGTGTCCACTTTTTTCACGGAGTGTTGCCATATCTATTTTTCTTTCACGTCAGTGTATATTTTTCTTCGTTATTATCCTTATCACGCACATCTTCTTCTTTCACGGACAGGTACCTTTTCCACGCTTTTCACGCACATCTTTTTTCATTCATTTTCTTTGTATTTCTTATGTCCACATTTTTCACGCATGTCCACTTTTTTCACGGATTGTTGCCTTATCTATTTTTCTTTCACGTCAGTGTACATTTTTCTTCGTGGTTATCTTTATCACGCACATCTTCTTCTTTCACGGACAGGTACTTTTCAAACCATTTCACGCACATCTTTATTTTCATTCCTTTTCTTTGTATTTCTTTATGTCTACTTCTTTCACGCATGTCCACTTTTTTCACGGATTGTTGCCTTTTTTTTTTTTTTTTTTTTTTTGGTTTTGGTTTTGTACGGCCCTTTCAAGATTAATTCACTCACATCGAGCCGATCGTTAATCAGAGGTGGGCGAAAACCGAAGTACCCGGAGAAAAACCACCTGGCCTACCGTTGCAGAACTTGGCGTCTCACATGTGACCCGAGCGAGGCTCGAACCACAGCGGTGAGAGACCTAATGATCAAGAGTCAGCGCTCTTAACCACTAGGCCACGGAGGCCCGTTGATTGTTGCCTTATCTGCCATTCTTTCACGTCAGTGTACATTTATCTTCGTGATTATCCTTTTCCCGCACATCTTCTTCTTTCACGGACTGGTTCCTTTTCAACCCTTTTCACGCACATCTTTTTTCATTCCTTTTCTTTGTATTTCTTTATGTCTACTTTTTTCACGACTGTCCACTTTTTTTCAAGGTTTGGTGCCTTATTTATTTCTCTTTCACGTCAGTCTACATTTTCCTTCGGGATTATCCTTTTCACGCGCATCTTCTTCTTTCTCGGACTGGTACCTTTTCAACCCTTTTCACGTACATCCATCTTTTTTCATTCCTTTATTTTGCATTTCTTTATGTCCACTTTTTCACGCATGTCCACTTTTTTCACGGATTGTTGCCTTATCTGTTTTTCTTTCACGTCAGTGTACAATTTTCTTCGTGATTATCCTTTTCACACACATCTTCTGCTTTTACGGACTGGTACCTTTCCAACCCTTTTCACGCACATCTTTTTTCATTCCTTTCCTTTTTGTTTCTTTATGTCCACTTTTTTCACGGATGTCCACTTTTTTCACGGGTTGTCGCCTTATCTTTTTTTCTTTCACGTCAGTGTACTTTTATCTTCGCGATTATCCTTATCACGCACATCTTCTTTCACGGGCAGGTACCTTTTCAAGCCTTTTCACGCACATCTTTTTTCATTCTTTTTCTTTGTATTTCTTTATGTCCATTTTTTTCACGCATGTCCACTTTTTCACGGATTGTTGCCTTATCTATTTTTTTTTCTTTCATGTCAGTGTTTATTTTTCTTCGAGATTATCCTTTTTAAGCACATCTTCTTTTTTCATTCCTTTTCTTTGTATTTCTTTATGTCCACTTTTTCACTGATGTCCACTTTTTTCACGGATTGGTGCCTTATCTATTTTTCTTTATCGTCAGACTACATTATTCTTCGGGATTATCCTTTTCACGCGCATCTTCTTCTTTCTCGGACTGTAACCTTTTCAACCCTTTTCACTCACATCCATCTTTTTTCATTCCTTTATTTTGCATTTCTTTATGTCCACTTTTTTCACGGATGTCCTCTTTTTTACGGATTGTTGCCTTATCTGTTTTTCTTTCACGTCAGTGTACATTTATCTTCGGGATTATCCTTTTCACGCACATCTTCTTCTTTCTCGGACTGGTACCTTTTCAACCTTTTTCACGCACATCCATCTTTGTCCATTCATTTATTCTGTATTTCTTTATGTCCACGTTTTTCACGGTCGTCCACTTTTTCACGGATTGGTGCCTTATCTATTTTTCTTTCACGTCAGTGTACATTTATCTTCGGGATTATCCTTTTCACGCACATCTTCTTCTTTCACGGACTGGTATCTTTTCAACTCTTTTCACGCACATCTTCTTTTTTCATTCCTTTTCTTAGTATTTCTCATGTCCACTTTTTTCACGCATGTGCACTTTTTTCACGGTTTGTTGCCTTATCTTTATTTCTTTAACGCCAGTGTACATTTTACTTCGAGATTATCCTTTTCACGCACATCTTCTGCTTTCACGGACTGGTACATTTTCAACCCTTTTCACGCACATCTTCTTTTTTCATTCCTTTCCTTTGTATTTCTTTATTTCCACTTTTTTCACGCCTGTCCCCTTTTTATACGGATTGGTGCCTTATCTATTTTTCTTTTACGTCAGTCTACCTTCTTCTTTCTCGGACTGGTACCTTTTCAACCTTTTTCACGCACATCCATCTTTTTCATTCCTTTTAATTTTTATTTTTTATGTCCTCTTTTTTCACGCATGTCCACTTTTTTCACGGATTGTTGCCTTATCTGTTTTTCATTCACGTCAGTGTACATTTTTCTTCGTGATTATCCTTTTCACGCACATCATCTGCTTTCACGGACTGGTACATTTTCAACCCTTTTCACGCACATCTTCTTTTTTCATTCCTTTCCTTTGTATTTCTTTATGTCCACTTTTTTTCACGGATGTCCTTTTTTCACGGATTGTTGCCTTATATATTTTTCTTTCACGTCAGTGTACATTATTCTTCGTGATTATCTTTATCACGCACATCTTCTTCTTTCACGGACAGGTACCTTTTCCACGCTTTTCACGCACATCTTTTTTCATTCCTTTTCTTTGTATTTCCTCATGTCTACTTTTTTCACGCATGTCCACTTTTTTCATGGATTGTTGCCTTATCTATTTTTTCTTTCACGTCAGTTTACATTTTTCTTCGTGATTATCCTTTACACGCACATCTTATTTCACGGACTGGTCCCTTATCAACCCTTTTTACGCACATCTTTTTTCATTCCTTTTCTTTGTATTTCTTTATGTCCCCTTTTTTCACGCCTGTCCACTTTTTCCCGGATTGATGCCTTATCTTTTTTTCTTTCACGACAGTCTACATTTTCCTTCTGAAATTATCCTTTTCACGCGCATCTTCTTCCTTCTCGGACAGGTACCTTTTCAACCCTTTTCACGCACATCCATCTTTGTTCACTCCTTTATTTTATATTTCTATATGTTCTCTGTTTTAACGGATGTCCAATTTTTTCCGGATTGGTGCCTTATCTTTTTTTCTTTCACGTCAGTGTACATTTATCTTCGAGATTTTCCTTTTCACGCACATATTCTTCTTTCTCGGACTGGTACTTTTTCAACCCTTTTCACGTACATCCTTTCTTTTTTCATTCCTTTATTTTGTTTTTCTTTATGTCCTCTTTTTTCACGGTAGTCCAATTTTTTTCACGGATTGGTGCCTTATCTATTTTTCTTTCACGTCAGTGTACATTTTTATTCGTGATTATCTTTTTCACGCACTTTTCTGCTTTCACGAACTGGCACCTTTTCAACATTTTTCACGCACATCTTCTTTCATTCCTCTCCTTTGTATTTTTTATGTCCGCTTTTTTCACGGATGTCCACTTTTTTCACGGAGAATTGCCTTATCTATTTTTCTTTCACGTCAGTGTACATTTTTCTTCGTGATTATCCTTATCAAGCACATCTTCTTCTTTCACGGACACGTACCTTTTCAACCCATTTCACGCACATCTTTTTTCATACATTTTCTTTGTATTTCTTTAGGTCCACTTTTTTACGCATGTCCACTTTTTTCACGGATTGTTGCCTTATCTATTTTTGTTTCACGTCAGTGTACATTTATCTTCGTGAATATCCTTTTCACGCACGGATTGTTGCCTTATCTTTTTTTTTTTCACGTCAGACTACAATTATTCTTCGGGATTATCCTTTTCATGCGCATCTTCTTTCTCGGACTGGTACCTTTTCAACCCTTTTCACGCACATCCATCTTTTTCCATTCCTTTATTTTGCATTTCTTTATGTCCGCTTTTTTCACGGATGTCCACTTTTTTACGGATTGTTGCCTTATCTTTTCTTCTTTCACGTCAGTGTACATTTATCTTCGGGAATATCCTTTTCATGCACATCTTCTTCTTTCACGGACTGGTACCTTTTCAACCTTTTTCAAGCACATCCATCTTTTTTCATTCCTTTATTTTGTATTTATTTATGTCCACTTTTTTCACGGATGTCCACTTGTTCACGGATTGGTGCCTTATCTGTTTTTCTGTCATGTCAGTGTACAATTTTCTTCGAGATTGTCCTTTTCACGCACATCTTCTGCTTTCACGGACTGGTACCTTTTCAACCCTTTTCACGCACATCTTCTTTTTTCATTCCTTTCCTTTGTATTTGTTTATGTCCACTTTTTCACGGACGTCCACTTTTTTCATTCCTTTCCTTTGTATTTCTTTATGTCAACTTTTTCACGGGCGTCCACTTTTTTCACGGATTGTTGCCTTATCTGTTTTTCTTTCACGTCAGTGTACATTTTTCTTCGTGATTATCCTTTTCAAGCACATCTGCTTTCATGGTCTAGTACCTTTTCAACGCTTCTCATGCACAACTTCTTTTTTCATTCCCTTCCTTTGTAATTCTTTATATCCACTTTTTTCACGGATGTCCACTTTTTTCACGGATTGTTGCCCTATCTATTTTTCTTTCACGCCAGTGTACATTTATCTTCGTGACTATCCTTATCACGCACATCTTTTTTCCTGGACAGGTACCTTTTCAACCCTTTTCACGCACATCTTCTTTTTTCATTCCTTTTCTTTGTATTTCCTTATGTCAACTTTTTTCACGCATGTGCATTTTTTTTCACAGATTGTTGCCTTATCTATTTTTCTTTCACGTCATTGACATTTTTCTTCGTGATTTTCCTTTTCACGCACATCTTCTTCTTTCACGGACTGGTATCTTTTCAACCCTTTTCACGCACATCTTCGTTGTTCATTCCTTTTCTTTGTATTTCTTTATGTCCACTTTTTCACGCATGTCCACTATTTTCACAGATTGTTGCCTAATCTATTTTTCTTTCACGCCAGTGTACATTTATCTTCGTGATTATCCTTTTCACGTACATCTTCTTCTTTCACGGACTGGTACCTGCTCAACCCTTTTCACGCACATCTTCTTTGTAATTCCCTTTCTTTGTATTTCTTTATTTCTACTTTTTTCACGCCTGTCCAATTTTTTCACGGATTGGTGCCTTATCTATTTTTCTTTAACGTCAGTCTACATTTTCTTCGGGATTATCCTTTTCACGCGTATCTTCTTCTTTCTCGGACTGGTACTTTTCAGCCCTTTTCACGCACATCCATCTTTTTATCATTCCTTTGTTTTGCATTTCTTTATGTCCACTTTTTTCAAGCATGTCCACTTTTGTCACGGAATGTTGCCTTATCTGTTTTTCTTTCACGTCAGTGTACATTTTTCTTCGTGATTATCCTTTTCACGCACATCTTCTGCTGTCACGTGCTGTTACCTTTTCAACCCTTTTCACGCACATCTTCTTTTTTCATTCCTTTTCTTTGTATTTCTTTATGTCTACTTTTTTCACGCCTGTCCAATTTTTTCACGGTTTAGAGCCTTTTCTATTTTTCTTTCACGTCAGTGTACATTTTTCTTCGTGATTATCTATTTCACGCACATCTTCTTCTTTCTCGGACTGGTACATTATCAACCCTTTTCACGCAATCTTCTTTTTTCATTCCTTTTCTTTGTATTTCTTTATGTCTACTTTTTTCACGCCTGTCCCTTTTTTCACTGTTTGGTGCCTTACCTATTTTTCTATCACGTCAGTGTACATTTTTCTTCGTGATTATCCTTTTCACGCACATCTTCTTTCACGGACTGGTACCTTTTCAACCCTTTTCAAGCACATATTCTTTTTCGTTCCTTTTCTTTGTATTTCTTTATGTCTACTTTTTTTCACTCCTGCCCCTTTTTTTCACGGATTGATGCCTTATCTCCTTTTTATACGTCTATCTCCTTTTCCACACAGGCTGGAAATTTAGGGTTTCTAATGCGTACTGTTCAATAGCTCGTCTACATTATTCAGGGTGAGGATGTTTCGTTATACTACAGCATATGCAGGCTCTTCTCGTTGTTAATGTCACTTTTAAAATGCACCGATACTTTTTTTTTTTGGGGGGGGGGGAGGGGGGCACCTGTCCACAATTTTCGAGGTAACAAAATCATAATTCCTCTACCAGATGGATGAGAGAAGTACTCAGAGAAGTGTTATACCAAACTAAACAGAGGGAGAGATAGATTTTAAATAAAAAAAAATATTTTTTTTCTTTGTTTGCATTGGAGTTTTACGGCCCAGTCAACACCATTCAGGTCATTTTGAGCCGGTCAGTTTACCTTTCCACACATTTTCTTGACAGGCTTATACGTTAGCAGTTAACCAGCACACTGCACCTTCTTACGCCGGAAATTGACAACTGCTGTTCAAGAGCAAAATGTCAGTAACAGTCACAGAGGTGAAACTTTCATTGCATGGTTTATCGTATACTTCCCAGCTATTACGCAATTGCCGGCGAATATAGGGCTGGCTGAAGTCGAAACGACGTTGATAGGTCGTATCGCTGTCGACCCGACGTTGGTCCGATTTTATGGCGGCTGGGCAATAGTTCATCGAAGGAGGATTGAAAATGTGACTATTGATTTGTTTATCGTGTAAGCCCCGCCTTAAACAATCGGTTAACGCCCACTTAGCAACGCGCATGCGGAGTTGCGGAAATGTCTCCTTTTTCACGGTCCACTTTTATTACGTTACACCTGCGGCCCTAATGAGTATTCACAACCGAAATAAGAAACATATTGAATACCCCTATAGCCTAAACCCTGCATGGTTTTGTCTATATAAAGTGTGGTTTATGGAGGTTTCATTTCACCGACTAAATTCACGCAAATATTTGAGGGTCACTGATGAGGCCTTATTGGCCGAAACTAGCTAGTCTGGCCCAGAATACTGTACACACCATACTTTTGACCCGCAAAATGCCGAGAAAAAACTATATCTGAAAATGTCGTATGCTTGCTTATGTCGTCTGCCGAATCTTCTTGCAATCTTTTTAAAAAATACCTTTTTTTATCCAGGAAAACATTGTGGACCCATGAACATACAGGAGCGGTCTAATCTGGGTCCACACTGTTTGCAAAAAAAAAAAAAAATGAGTTTTGAAATATCGACAGACGACAATTGTCGTGACTGGCATCTTACAGATCAAGTTCTCGGTCCCCGCCAATCAGGGCTTCACCAAACAGAGGGTTTACCAGTACCCGTGTGTGGTCGGTTTCAGCTCTGCGTTGAAGCATCATGCAGCCTATCTATTTTTTCAAGCCCCGATTGGTGGGTGCCAGCGAAATCTTGGGATCATTTCTGTAGATGTGAAAAAAAATTAAATGTCCAAGCCTTCGTGGCCCAATTGGTAAGAGCGCTGACTCACTAAGCCTCTCAACGCTGTGGTTCAAGCCTTGCTCGGGCCACATGTGAGATGTAGAGGACAGGTAGTTTTTCTCCGGGTACTCCGTTTTCGCGCACAGGCTGGAGATAAGTAAAACGATCTTGAGAGGACCGTAAAACCGAACAAAAATGTACTGGAAACCACAAAACGTAATTTTATAGTCTTTCAAAACGCAGTCAGACGTAACTGCACTTTTAAATTTTGGACTAGTCCGTGTTTTAGGTAAGTCGCCTTCAGATGGGATTTTACATTGGCAGATATAGTTTTACTGAGATTCATACTGCATCATACTAGCCACTTGTTAACGTCTCCCTGCCTTACATCATAGTGTAGATTATATTTTCTTGTCCTTTGGGATCATTGATTCCATTGTGGAATTTTGAAAATATCTGAGGGTCACTGATGAGGCCTTATTGGCCGAAACTAGCTAGTCTGGCCTAGAAAACATGAACCCTCCATATTTTTCACTTCTGTGGTGCATTCCTTGCTTCCAAAGGATAACCCTTATATAGAACATATTTAACGTCACTACAGCTGGTGTGTGGGAATGTGTGGCGGCGGTAAAACGTCTCCTTGCCCTACATCATAGTGTAGACTATATTTTCTTGTCCTTTGGGATCATTGATTCCATTGTGGAATTTTGAGAATTTCTGAGGGTCACTGATGAGGCCTTATTGGCCGAGACTAGCTAGTCTGCCACAGAAAACATGTACACTCCATATTTTTCACTTCTGTGGTGCATTCCTTGCTTCCAAAGGATAACCCTTTTATAGAACATATTCTACATAACGGCATTATCAAACAAGAGCTCCGCAAGCGGGGCATAATACGCCCGTGACAATTGGTAAGATGGAGCATGCATATACTGACTGTTGTACAAGTTTGGGTTTGTGGAATATAACCAAGGAACAAAAAGGCTCCATATATTCTTACCTGGCATTATTAATAACCCTCAATGGCTCAAAATACCTGTCTCCAACAACTTTGTATGGTCGGTAATATTTGGTGGACCATAACCTCAAAATTCTAAAATCATAACTCTGGCAATAAATGGTGGACTGTAACCTTGAAAAATATGCGCTGCTCCACATCATAGTCTGACTATTCATAAAGTTTCAGCTTCAACAGATCTAACATGTGGGAAGCATTATACAGAAACAAAATATTTTTAGAAACTACGGTTTTACGGTCCTCTTTTTTCTGTGAAAGGGGAATAACTTTCAATTTGGTAATATCTAGAAAGGGGAATAACTCTGGAAATATCTGGCAGACTCTAACCTAAAAATATGCACTGTTCCACATCATTGTCTTACTATATGTAAAGTTTCAGCTTCATCAGATGTAAAATGTGAGATGAGTTTTCCGGAAACGTAATGTTTAGAACAATCTGTTAAAGGAGTATAACTCTGGTAATTTTGACAGACTGTACATAACCTCAAAATGATATGCACTGTTCCATATCATGGTCTTACTGTATGTAAAGTTTCAACATAATCAGATCTTAAATGTCGGAGGAGTTATCCGGAAAACAAAATGTTTACAGAATTTTTCAAAGGGCCATAACTCTATTATTATTTGGTGGACCATAACCTTGATTAACCCTTCAGTACCAAATGCAGTCATGCTCCTTATATATAGCAGGACTCCATTTCAAAATTATGTGTATTCTTCAAAATCTATTTGGATACTGGCTGAAAGTTTTGCAAACAGTGCACGCCCAGATCAGACACCGCATTCTGCGGCGTTTGATCTGGGCCTACACTGTCTGCCAACTACTCATTTTGGGGTTTCTAGTACAAAAATAGTCATCGGAAGAGACGGCAAATCCCCCAGCCAGAAGCCAATATGGCCTTCAGAAGATTGTTCACCAATAGAAAGTGCACCGGAATGTAACCAGCAATATATCACAAAAGTATTGCACTTAGATTATACTGTCAGGGGAGATAACTAAAAAACCAGGGCACTCAGAACTGTGGTTCTTGTGCATGACATGCCTGCCTAAGCTCATGTATTTCTGGACAAAGTACCATCATGTCTCAAAGGATATTGGAGATACGCTGATCACAAGCTGGTCATACGTCTATAAATATGTGCTGTACAGTTAAACTTGAAACTTTACGCATATCTCCACATCATAGTCTTGCTATCTACAAAGTTTCAGATTGATCACATGAAAGCTGTAGGAGAAATTATCCGGAAATGAAAATGTATACCGAAATTTTCAAAGGGGCATAACTCTATAAATATTTGGTGTACAATTAACCGCGAAACTTGACGCACATCTCTGTCTTGTAGTAATACTATTTACAAAGTTTCAGGTTAATTGGATGAAAACTGTAGGGGGAGTTGTACGGAAATGAAAATGTTTCCCCAAATTTTCAAAGGAGCATTTAGTGTGCGGTTAACCTTAAAACTTTACCGATATCTCCACATCATATATAGTCTTGGTATCTACAAAGATTCATGTTAATCGGATGGAAACTGTAGGTGGAGTTATCCGGAAACGAAAATGTTTACCGCAATTTTCAAAGGGGCATAACTCTATTAATATTTGGTGTATGGTTAACCTTGAAACTTGACGCACATGTCCACCTCATAGTCTTACTATCTACAAAGTTTCAGGTTAATCGGATGAAAACTGTAGCAGGAGTTATCCGGAAATGAAAACGTTTATGAAAGGACGCCAACCCCATAACATAATAGGATCGTTTTTTTTTTTTTCAAAACGGGTGTATAAAAAGGGGCAAAACTCCATTAAATATTTTCGGAATTTTGTCAAAAGTTAATCATGTCATCTACACATTAGACCCTAACTGTATGCCAAATATCATGAGCCTAGCTCAAGCGGTTCTACAGATATTTTGTCCCCGAGGTTGCCCTATAGCCACAATGCATAAGTCCAAAAAAGGGGAATAACTCCATTAAATATTTTCGGAATTTCGTCAAAAGTTACTCAGGTCATCTACACACTAGACCCAAACTGTATGCCAAATATCATGAGCCTAGCTAGCTCAAGCGGTTCTCCAGATATTTTGTTCACAAGGTTTCCCCATAGCCACAATGCTTAAGTCGAAAAAGGTGCATAACTCGGTAAAAATTTTTCGGAATAGGGTCAAAAGTTAATCAGGTCATCTTCACATTAGACCCAAACTGTATGCTAAATATCATGAGCCTAGCTCAAGCGGTACTCCAGATATTTAGTTCACAAGGTTGCCCTATAGCCACAATGCATGAGTCCAAAAAGGGGCATAACTCCGTTAAATATTTCCGGAATTTCGTCCAAAGTTAATCAGATCATCTACACATTAGACCCAAACTGTTTGCCAAACATCATGAGCCTAGCTCAAGCGGTTCTCCAGATATTTTGTTCACAAGGTTTCCCCATAGCCACAATGCTTAAGTCGAAAAAGGTGCATAACTCGGTTAAATTTTTTCGGAATAGGGTCAAAAGTTAATCAGGTCATCTACACATTAGACCCAAACTGTATGCCAAATATCATGAGCCTAGCTTAAGCGGTACTCCAGATATTTTGTTCACAAGGTTTCCCTGTAGCCACAATGCATGAGTCCAAAAAGGGGCATAACTCCGTTAAATATTTCCGGAATTTCGTCAAAAGTTAATCAGATCATCTACACATTAGACCCAAACTGTATGCCAAATATCATGAGCCTAGCTCAAGCGGTTCTCCAGATAATTAGTTCACAAAGTTCCCCTACAGCCACAATGCATAAGCCAACAAAGGGGCATAACTCTATTACTATTTGGTGTATGGTTAACCTTGAAACTTTACGCACATGTCCACCTCATAGCTTTAATATCTACAAAGTTTCAGGTTAATCGGATGGAAACTGTAGAAACAGTTATCCGGAAACGAAAATGTTTACCGCAATTTTCAAAGGGGCAGAACTTTATTAATGTTTGGTATATGGTTAACCTTGAAACTTTACGCACATGTCCACATCATAGTCTTACTATCTACAAAGTTTCAGGTCAATCGGATGAAAACTGTAGGAGGAGTTATCCGGATACGAAAACGACTACGGACGGACGGACGGACGGGCGGACGCCGACCCCATAACATAATACGACCGTTTTTTTCAAAACGGGCGTATAAAAACTTATTTATAATTTTAAAATCCTGCAGAAAAAAAAAGAAATCCGAAACCTGCTTCCCCTAAAACATGGACTAGTCTTGTCACGCTTGAACGTTGAACTCTCAGAAGTCAGTGATAAACTACGAGACCTCTGAACATGAAAACAATAGGTGAAATACACAATCACCTGTCAGATAATGCATTTACACGCATTTCGTACAAAGTTGTTAGTCCGAAATCGATGACGTCATAACCATGCTGCAGGATGCTAAAATTAGTGCCGTCAATTAATAGTGCATTATTGGATTTCGTTTAAACGCTATATAATCCTCAACCCTCTTCCGAGTATTAAAAGGATGGTTGCTTGCGCAAGAGTACTGGTAAACCACTTAGAAATAAGCTTGCCCTGGCAAAGTGGTGGGATCAGACCGTCCAATGCATACGGGTCTTTCGGTTTCAATGAGTGGCAGGGCTTGAGATATTAGCAGTCATTTCATCTCAGTTTTGTGTTAAAGTCTTGCAAAATTGGGGAAGGTATAATTTGAGGACCTTTACTGGCGGACCAGAGGACTGAGGATCAAGTCTTCTAGAGGAACAGGGGTATAATTTTAGGACAAAATACAGGAGGACCAGTGCTTCAATAAGACATATCATGTCTATGATAATTGAAGATAATTAATGTTTATTGAAAATGACACCTACTGGTATGGTATATCACCTCATGGGTATAAAGAGAAAAAAGGAATAAATAAATAAATAAATGAAAGGAAAACCTGTTATCAGATTATGCTTAGCGGGAAATTTTGTATGAAATGTATTTTTGGCATCTCGTTACACTTGTTAAAATGTTAAGTTGAAATTAGAATTTCTCTTCTTTCTATATACTTGATATAATCTATCTGTTAAATTTACAAACTGCATGATGAACAGTGAAGATCCTGATCAGATGCTTATCTGGAGCTAACCTGTTTGCCAATGTAGGGATTGTCTTGTTCAGCGGGATAAGGAATGTCAAATGTAAGTACAACATAACATCATTATAGCACGGTTCATTATAACACGCTTTCGCATATAACACGGTTTTAAGATCGATCCCAAAAATGTATAGATTATATAGAAAAATAACCAAAAATGGTCATTTATCTATATAATCTACACATTTTGTTTGGATATGACACGGTTGTTTAACTAATACCGTTTCTGCTTTGGACCCCATTAATAGTGTTATAATGAGGTTGTGGTGTAATATAACATTATAAATCATGCGCATAGGAATGACGAAACATGTGTGCCATGATTCTAATCATATCTTACAGAAACTCATTTGAATCAACACTACAGGCTAGTTACTTCTCTAAGGTCATGTAACGGGAAAAACCTGTACCTTTAATCCACTGAAGGCAGGAATTCCCAATAATATAGGACTTTGACAGAGTAAAATCAGATCATGCAGAATGTAACATATGATCAGGGACTTTATTGTTTAAAACACACACACACACACACACACACACACACACACACACACACACACACACACACACACACGCAGGCACGCACGCACGCACGCACGCACACACATTGTCACAGTACTTTTTCTAAAACTGTAAAGGTCATTTTGGAGACATTGCTTGAAATTATGGGACTTTAAGCTGACATTGAGATGAAATGACTTCTCAAGCCCTGCTGCCCAATGAAACTAAAAGGGTTTATAAGCATGGATGGTCCGACACTCGCAACGGTTTGCCTGGGCAGACTTAGATCTTGTAAGCGGTTTACCAGTACTTGAGTCCAGGACGGTTTCAGCTCTGAGTGGAATTATCATACAGTCCATCACTTTCTTCAAGCCCCGATGGGTGGGGGCCGCTTCACTGGTTGCCAAGATAAACCTCTTATGAAACACTCTGACCCACTGCGGCTATTTTCTATAAAAAAAGAGGCACATGAACCACTGTGCTCACCAGACGACCGGTGGTTTGTTTCATTTGAGGTTTAACGTCCCCGTCAACACTGTAAAGATCATTTTGGAGACGCTGCTTCCAATTTTGTGGGACTTTTACCAGACATTGAGATGAAATGACATCTAAGGCCAGTCGCCCAATGAAACCATATAGGGTGCATAAGCATGGACGGTCCGAGACTTACACCGCTTTGTCTGGGTAGGCATAGTGTAGTTTAAATTTTCTTGTCCTTTGGGATCATTGATTCCATTGTGGAATTTGAAAATATCTGAGGGTCACTAATGAGGCCTTAATGGCCGAAACTAGCTAGTCGGGCCCAGAAAACATTTACACTCCATATTTTCCAGTTCTGTGGTGTATTCCTTGCTTCCAAATGATAACCCTTTCTAGAACATATTAGATCCTCTAAGCGGTTTACCAGTACTCGTGTGTAGGTCGGATTCAGCTCTGCGTGGAAGCATCGTGCAACCCATATATTTCTTCAAGCCCCGATGGGCGGGGGCTGAGAGGACAGATGGGCACTGCCCAATGGCAGCCATGTATTTTAACATGATATCATTTTAATCTGCCAATTATTAATTATGAAGTCTCCCAAATATACCCCATTGTCCGAAGAAGCATCCATGTGGACTCAATATATGAAACATTAGGCCTTTTATAGAGTAGAAGGAGTGGGGCATGGACCCAGTGAAGCCCTGGTTGGTATCACTAAATGTGTCTTATCATTAGGAAAAGAATATATATGGTTAAGCAGCGGGGATATGTAAGGCCGGAGATATAAGGAGCAGCAGGGGGGGGGGGTGAATGGATTTTTTGTTTCTGCCATGAAAGCCCCATTTAACCCATTAGGCTTCCCACCTCATTTTAACCCAAATATATTCTCTTTTTGGTAAATTAAGCCTCCCAACCCAAACATCAATATTTTCCATTTGGCAAATTAAGCCTCCCAACCCCAAAAGAATTTCCACCGCAACTGGCTGCGACATACCAAGGGCACTCGGCGAGTGCCTCGTATAGGCAAAACCCCAGAGCCCCAGGGGGCGGCCCACCACCCTCGCCGGCCTTGGTATAAACATATTTATTTCGAAACAAACTGTACAACATATAACATGATAATAGTAACAATACAAATTTAAGGATTTGAACGGAAGCACAAACTGCTTATTTAGTTATTCTCCGGCCTTGGGGATCGGGTCCGGGATAAGGAAGTAACCTATTTAGACAAGTAGTTGCAAAAGACATACAGGTAAATTAGGCGCAAACTGAAGGCATCGAAGCTGTGCACTAAACGATGGCCCATCTCTGCCCCAGCGGCGCCCGCTCCCCCGGGCAGCCGACCGAGCCCTTCTCACCCCTGACGATGTTCACATGCACCTTCGAAGCCCTGATCAGCAATATCGGCCGCCCCCACAACGAGCTCACGGACATCCTCGGCTCTCTGATTGCCGCGGGCTTGGGAGGGGCCGTCAAGGCCTTAAACAGCAACTATGGCCACTTCTGCGCCCCCGGCTTCGAGCAGTTCTTGAAGGCCCCGACCCAGGCCGGCCGGCGACCGGCTGGCAGCGGCCGCCAACGGAAACCCCAGGGTGACGCGACCTGCTATAACTTCGCCCTCGAGCCGGCGATCGTCCCGGCCTCGAGAATGCGCCCCCCGCCCTGGTCAGAACCCTCCTCGAAGAGATTCCCGGAAAGTATTACGCCGTCAAATATTTCCCAACGACAGGGCACGTACAAGTTCCAGGGATCGTTTGCTCCGATTTCTCAGACGGCGTTTTTGTTGCGGCCCTGTGGGCTCGCTTCTTGACGGAGGCAGGGGTGGGGACAGATCCTGCCAGCCCGGTCGCCGTGGTCTGGTCGCGGCCGATCATGGTGAACTTCAAGTTCCATCTGAACTGCCAGAGCGAGCGAGTCGTCCTCAACCTGGCGCGCATCGTCGAACACCTGGGGCGCGCCAAAGAAGAAAGGAGGGGACGTACCCGATCCGTGAAATCAAGGCCCCCCAGGACGGTCAGAACCTTTCGTTCAAGTTCGTGCGCCCCACCGGGGAGGCCAAAACGAAAAAGGGTCGGGGACAACATCTTTTACCGTGGGAAGGTCAATATCCTGGGTGCTCGAGATTTCGAAGTCCCCCGGGTTATCCGCAAATATCTTTCGGTACTGGTCGACTCCCGGTGGACCGAGCTGGTGGGTCTCAAGTCCCTTCCGGACGCCCAGCGCGCAGGGCTCGATGCGATCCTGTGGCTGGCGGAGGAGTTTGGGGCCGAGTTTGGCCTCCGGGATAAGGAAGTAACCTATTTAGACATGTAGTTGCAAAAGACATATACCGGTTTTAACGTTCATCATGCCTAAGGGACACAACAATTGTAAGTGGTTGACTTTGGGCTCGGTTGAGTCCTGTGGTAAGAGTTGTATGGAAGAGTACTGTAAAACCCACCGCATGCGTCTCCGCAAGGGTTCATGCACGCGGCCATGCGAGGTTTGTGGGTTGGGGTTACAAACAATCACCGACTTTGTTGGTCGCATGGGTATGCAAGTACGTGGAGCCGTGCAACCATTGCGGTGAAGAAGGAATTTAAGCGTTTGTCTGATATCGATATTTCCTATTAGAGAATAATTTGATAACTGGTATACCTATCCGCAACTATGGAACAACTGATCAATCAAATCCTTGCAGAGCCCGACCCAGTCCCAGGCAACCGTAGCGGTGCAGAAGGAATTTAAGCGTCTAACCGCCATCGACATTACCACTTAGAGAATAGTGATTATCACAATACCCAATTAGAGAATAATTATTTTTAATTAGAGAATAATTTGATAACTAGTATACCTATCCGCAATTATGGATGAACTGATCAATGAGATTCTTGCAGAAATGCCCGACCCAGTCCCACAGGGTCAACAATTTACCGACCTGGATGGTCAGGTCCCTCACTCGGTGGGGCTTCCAGCCGACCAGTGGGTCGTGATTCTTAACGACGCCAAAGAAGAATTCGAAGTTGATGGTGCCGCTGCGGTCTTCTCTACATGGAGGGTGGAAGAAGAAGACCCCTTTGACGTCGGTGATATCGAGTGGGTCGACGGTATGTATGCCAGAGCGGACCGAATGGCTGTGGATGCCAGTATGACAGACGAGAGAGCGGCAAGGCTGCTTGGTAGCCTTCCGGGGGGCGGGTTTCTTCTGAAACTCAAATTTCTCCGTGAACTACAGGATGGCGACTGGGTCGTTGAAGACAAATTCGACCCAGTCCGTGCGGAGAGAAGGAAGGGACAGGCTGTCGTCGACATCTCACGGGACACAGTCCCTGGCGTGTTGACTGGAATCGATAAAGTCTTCTACCAGAACGCCTATCCCGTCACTGCAGTTGCCTACGGCCTCTACGCAATCAGAGACCCAGATCCGGCCAACCTCGCCCCACTAAGAGATGGCGACCTCAACTGTGTGGCTCAGAGAGTTGTTGAGCACTTTGAAGGCGCCCTGAGGGGTCAGGGTTTGACACCAACACGTCGCCAAAAAATACAAGAATGGGAAATGAGAGTCAACAGAGGTGGAGCGACTGTTCGCGACGTGGCCGAACTGGAAACGATACTCAAAAGAGCAATCATCCTGAGGGACATTGCTGGTGAGAACATTTTCAACAGTGGCAAATATGGTAGAGGTGGGAATGGCGGCCATAGATCCATATAAATCATCTGCCACAATGGTCACGCTTGGTCCAAAGACCTCCACTTCCCCCAGAGTAGAGAGGTCCACATCTACGAGGGCGACGTCTGGCAGGCTATTCGGGAAGCAACCCGTGAGGAGCCGATTGCGGTCTGGCTCGTGGGCGGGCAAGACATGAATGTAGGCCGACAAGTCAGTCGACCAGTTCGTGCTCCAGGACTGCCGCACCTACAGGACGCGGGAGGCCCAAGCAATCTGCGCCAAACTGGGCAACCCTGAACTCGCTGAAAGAGCCTTCGGTGAAAATCACGCTGCCAGTATTGTGGCAAAGGAAAGGAACGGTTGGAAGCCAACCCCAGCCAACCTCCTTCCAGACGTCGAGAAGATCCTGTGTGGAGCACGGTCACGGCGGCCTCTGGAACTCTATGAATTATGACACGAGGGAAGTCGTCAGCATCGACATGAAGGCCTGCTATCCGGCATCCTTCCAGGGTATGGGCGAAGCCAAACCCTATTCCGAGCGATTCGGACACCCAACCCACCGGATGGTCCGTGTAGCCATCAATGGCGCTCTCCCCAAAGACATAGGTACAGGCTTCGCCGAGATTCAAGAATGGGAGTTTGATGCAACCTGTCATCCTGTCCTCCCTGCCTGGTTCGGGAAGCATTTCTCCTCCAATGGTTGGGCCCCGACACAGCTCCTTGCCTATCTCACAGAGTCTGGTTTGTTGAAGAGTCTCAAGGTTCATCTCCTTTAAGGTGGTCCCCAGAAGACCGCAACCAAGGTTGAAGTGTCATCGGTAAATTCACCCAGGGCGCAAAAGTTGCTACCGAAGAAACTGGTGGCAAAAGACTGACACGAAGGCTTGTGACCGACCAGGGAGAACTCGACTTCCTCGTGCGTGATACCCGCGAAAGCGGCACCTTGGTCGGAGCTCCCGAAAGATGTCCCCTGGGTTATATTCTCACGTACTACGACGGCTCCCAACCGCAGTACACCCTTCTAAGGGCGAGCATGCTGGCCTACGCCCACATCAACCTCCTCTCCATGCTTTCGAGGTTTGAACCCGATGAGGTGGTCCGAGTGGCAACCGATTCTATTTATGTAAAGAAAACGGCACTCTACAAACTAGACGGCGTTGGTGTCTTCAAACCTCATGAAATCTACCCCAAATGGAAAATGTCGTATCTGGTACACCCGCCACGAGGAGGAGACACTGATGCCACCACGAGACGTGATTGCCCCAGCCCAGTGGCGTGACAAGGGTGAACAACTCTACATGCCATTGTGGCACGCGGTCTACGCCCCCCGACCCTGAATAAATAGAAAATATAAAAAACCTGGCCGATTCGTCCGCGCCAGTTTATGACGATCCCCTGACCCGACATCAGTTGAGCTACCTAAAAGGTGGCGGGGGCAGCGGCAAGACCACCCGGGCGATTGAGCTCTTCCGCGACAAGAACCCCCTCGTCTTCACCCCGACCCATCGCCTGGCCAAAGAGATGCGGGCCAGGGGCGTCCAGGCCCAGACCTATCACAGCTTCTTCCGCTGGAGTGGTCAGACCGACTGGACACCCGAAAGGATGGGACAGAAGTTCATTCCCCGCGTGATATCTGGGATGAGATTTGCACAGTGCCCCGCCCCACTCTGGAAACCTTCCTCGACTGGCTCGATTGTCGGGGCGTCCAGGTCGTCTGTTGTGACGACCAGGGGCAGCCGCCCCCAATCGTCGGAGACATGCCGCACAACTGGCTGCGGCGGAGAGCCGATTACTATGAAATTGTCCTGACCGACCACAGGGCAAAAGAACCGGGTCTGAAAGCTCTTAAAAGGGAGATCCGTCTCCAACCAGACCGAGTACAGTGCCGGGCTATGAGACAAGCGTTACCGGCCTGCCTTGGATGGGATAGATTTGTGGAAGCTTGGAAGCCGGGGGACTTGATCCTGACCTCGAGGCAGAAGGTTCGCGACCGGGCCCAGATTCGGCTGTTCGAGAGGCATGAGAAGAATTTTCCTGACCTCCCCGTTCCTCTGCTATATCGTCCTAAGGATACTCGGCGGCAAAACATAATGGTCACCATCCCTGGGCCCTTGGTGCTGGATGGTGAGCGAGACCAGCAGGAGCTCGTTCTGAACGACGTTGTCGAGGTTTACTTGCAAACCGCCCGTGAGGTCCTCGACGGTATATGGGGCCAGGACTGGGCTCTTGGCTATGCCATCACATTCCACTCAAGCCAAGGTCTCACCATCGCAGACCCCCAAAAAGTCTGGATTATTGAAGACTTCCTGCAGTGGTCCAATCTCGCATATTTGGCAGTGTCAAGGGTGGAGTACATGCACCAGCTCGAAAGGGTAGTCTGTCCCCCAGAGGAGGGTTCTGAGGGGCCACCCATACTCACCGAGCAGCAGCTCCGCAAGGTTATTGCGAAGAAGCTTGTGGCTTATAAGCGACAGTACCAAGCCAAGGGGCTATGGTGAAGGTTGGTCAAATCCTTGAACTAAAGGAGGCACGTAACAATCGCTGTGCCGCGTGAGATATTGAGCTCCCATGGGCTTACCAACCAAAGGACACCCAGCAGTTCAGTGTTGACCGGCTGGACAATACCCAAGGCCACACCCGTGACAATGTACGCCTGACGTGCCTGGATTGCAATAGAAAAAGAGGTTGTGCGGTCCTCAGCGCCTAAGGACCCCATCCGGAGGAAGCTGAGTGTCGCGAGGCACAACAAGAAGTTCTTCGCGCACAAAGCCGCGCTGAGGTCCAACCTGCAAGTAATACACCACGGGCTCATCAGACTTGGTGACTGTGCGCCCGAGCCGGTGCACATCCAGGGACAATATGGGATCAGTCGCTCGCCGGCGCCCCACTTCAAGTTCGCCAGGCTGGTACAAATAACGAACGCCGGAGGGGATTATTGTATCCTCGAAACCAACAGGACGACCAGGAACTACAGAGGAGGGCTTTTGTGCCACTGATCGCGCCCTTATGGCCTCAGATGGCTTTTTGCCGGTCAGTCGGGTGACCTCACCATTCAAGGCTGTCACAACGGCAGGCAACCTTTTCTACCACTCTGTAGACCGCTGACCAGAAGTGAGTCGCATCTCATGTGCGTATTGGTGTCCGAAGAGCCGCTCTGCGAGGGTCCGGTTCCAGCGTTCTACGATCCCTTGGTCCCGATCGATGTCAACCCGACCGCGCCGAACCCGGATACAGTGCTTTGCCAACAGCTGGCTGACAGTGCCCATGAACTCGCGACCGGGGTCGACCTGGAGCAATTTGGGCCACCTTCACGGGCCTCGCCTGTAGATGCGAGACAAAGCTTCAGCAACCCCTTTGAATTCTTTAGTGGCCAGAGGCTCAGCTTCTTTGAAGCGTGAGGCTACATCAACCACGGTAAGGGCATATTTGTACGTGCGTTTGCGAACACAGTCGTGTGGCAGAAAGAGCAGATCAGCTTGATGGACCTCGTTCGGCTTGGTGATGTAGAATTTGGGTCGTGGAACGTGCTGAGGGGCGGCGAGGTAGATCTGCCAGACGGCCTGCTTCTTCAACCAAGCTCGGGCCACATCTTCTGAGGTCTTAGCCGCAGAAGCCAGCTTCTTTAGGGCCTCAAGACCCCTCCAGTAACCCTTAGGGCTGTAATAAATATCCACAAGGCGCTGATCCATGTATTTATTGTTGCATTAAGTCTCTAACGGAAACAACTACTTGTCTTGGCAGCCTGCACTCTTTTGAGCTCGCCAGCAAGAAATATTCAGGTGCCACTGTGACCAGCTTTGTCCAACTCTTCCAACAGTTTCGTACGGGCCGTCATTAACGCCTCGTCTTTCGCACGTTGAAACAACTTCTTTTTTTTCCTCCTCCGACAAACTAACAGTTTGTTTCTGGCTCTGACGAATTTCTTCTTTCATCTGATTGAACTTGTCGATTTCACACAGAATCAGGCGAAATTCCGCCTCAGATATATTATCGCCGTTTAGCGCGATATAAATGCGGTCGGCGATTGAGTTTAGCTTCGACTCAGCCAAGATACGAATCTCGTCGTGTTTTTTGGCTTTTGTTTGGAGTTTTCGTCCAATACATTTCCCGCCAACGCCCAGCAACCCACACAAAATCGCCCCAGCTCCAAGGCCAATGGCGACAGGCGTTACGATGATAGTTGACAAGAGCCCGACGCCAGAAGTAGCCAGCCCTACGCTAGTCGCAGTAAGCGCGGTATCAATCCCATCAACACTTTAGCCCCAAGTCTGTATTTCTTGTAGAGCGAGGCTCTGAAGTCTCGTTCTTTTCCGAGACGGAATTTGACCTCGGCCACGTGCTGAAGGCGGTGTTTGTCTCCGGTTTCAAGTCCTGGGTAGAGACCCATCGTGTACTACCCCTCGAGCTGGGAGGGTTTAAATAGAATACTGGCTAATAATGACTATAGCTTGGTCTGGTGTGAGCGCACCGGGCGTAAATCGCAGCCTTTTGAGAGAAACTGGTCCTATAAAAATATTATGTAGGTCTAAATGACGGTAATCAACTTGGTGTTGGATTCCTTCAAGAGTGTACTGCACTCGGGGCGTTTCTTGAACTTGTATATAAATCCCAACTTCTTTATTAGCATTTGCTTGACTCCACTTGAGCTTGAAGCCGGGTAACACATCAACACAGTCGGCGGGTCTATCTCCGAGAATTAGATCAAGGATGATCGATGATGTTGGCAAGTTCATACCAATGATTCCCGCTGGGGGGAATTCGAAGACTATTTTCAGGATTCCCTGCCGGTTGTTGCTTGTCTTCAGCACGTTATCTTCGGAAACGACAATGTTCTTCGTCCCGGGGATATACGAGCACAGCCGAGTGCCACTATTCACTACCTTCCTAACTTTGTGCTCCTTTCCAGTCACAACGTACGGAGACGAGATTTGTATGTCAATAAGCCACCCCGTGTGTTGGACGGGGTTCGCAAAAGTAGCCCACTTGCTTCCAGTGAAGGCCGGCGTATGAACCCGCTTTGGAACGGCATGTGAGGTATCTACGTCGCCGAGATCACCGAATGCCAATGACCCCGCTTGGGCGACCTCTTTTCTTTTGTAGACTCCCTCAGAGAGCTGGAAGGCGTACAATCGATCTTCCTTCCCGTCCTTGACGAACCCCTCAGTGTCACCAAGATCAGCCAAAGCCACCCCATGGCATTTTCTGACCCCACCGGGGTCGCTTGCGTCAACCATTCCTTATATGTAGGGCTGCGCTCATATACTCGAATGGTAACATCTCCCCGTTGGTATCTCTAAGTGAGATAGTTAGCTGTGAAATAGGCCCTGACGACAACATTTTGTACTGTAAGACAGGAAATAATTCAGTTCTACCAGCTAAGCACTTTTCGTTCTCGACAGGGACAGATCTAAGCAATGTAGAGGGGCGACCGTTATGCAGATTGTCTGAAGTACTTAATTCAACAAGATGAAAGCAGACCTCACGATGGACGACCAGCTTGTGTGGCTTCTCTGCAGTGAACGTTTGGGAGAGGGTTTCATTCTTTTTTAGGTCGCCGTTGACAAGGGTAAAGGTAGGGGGACGAGGTCTGAAAGTATTGTCGGAAAAGCCTAAGATATTCGCTAATTCGCGACTCATTGTTATAACTTCTCCGGGCTTTACCGTTAATTGCAGTACACCAGAGGGTTCATCTAGAGTGAGTTCGGCGTTCAACCGCTGAAACACCTTTTCGTTCAACTCACAAACGTTATAATACCCGTCAGGTATTTTTTTTTCTGTCTTTTTATTTGAGACCTTATTGTTCGTTTTCAGCGTGCATATGTTGTACCACCAGTGATAATAAGTCAACTCGCAGAGAGCAATCTCTCGCTCACCCGCAGACAGGGTCCTGCGAATATTGATTGGCACATCGTTTTGAACGTCAGTGAGTGTGATGTACATGATAATCACCAAAATGGGTATGAATACAAAGGCATTTATGTTTAATAGCTCGGCAAAATATCAGGCAGGCGGCCATTTCAAATATAAAGAGTCAGCGGCAGGTGCGCCCACCCTAGTCATAATGGTCGACGATAAGGGAAGTAACTTCCTTGCCAAGTACCCGAACATCTTCGATTATCAAAATCATCCGCTTTCGCGTAAACAAAAGGAAAACAAGTCGTGGGACACCTGGCAGCATTATCAAAACCCTCCGCTTACCGGGGACGTCACTAAGGCAAACAAGGCGTGGGACAGCTGGCAGCATGCCCCCTTCAGCTGGTGGCAGTGCCAGCTGAACTTTGCGGTTTGGTGCGCAACCACCGGATGTGGTGTTTCATTCCAGGACCATCTCCAAGCGGAGGAGTCCCTTCTTGAAAGCCTGTATTGCTTTCGTGTCTATTATACGACGGGGCGTCTGCTTGAGGAGCTAAAAGTCGCCCTCCCTAGGGACGAGTCCTATTCATGGTACGATAACCAGTATGACTCCAGGGCCTACAAGCGGTTTTGCGAGGAGTTCGCCGTTTCACATTCTACAGATTGGAGGCAAAAGCTGGACTACAGTGTCAAGGCCTCGGATCTTTTAGTACATTCATGACCCCTTCGGGTAAATACCGCAGTGATCACAGCTCCGATGGCCCCTTCTTTCACCCGAAGGATGCCATACGCCATAATGCGGATATTTCAAAGGCATGGACGATGTTCATTCTCGATAAATCAGATGGCTTAACGCAAGCGGGTGTCTCGCGCCTCAACGACTGGATTCGTACTTACGTTTGGGCAATCTTGTGAGCGCAAGCTCAGACCCGTTCCAACATTCTCAAAGTCGGAACGGGGTTCGACGCCCAAAAGCAGTTTACGGCGAATCTCGAAGACGCCATCGCCTCACCCGTCGACATCCCAAGCAGCATCGATCGCTTTCAAAAGACGTTGCAATATGCATCCACACCACTGGATTACGTCTGCGGGAGAGCGCTCTACTTGATGCCGAGCGACATGGCACTCCATCCAGGCAATGTCCAAGGTTATAATAACCAAATCAAAATAGCGGGGTCAGACGCTGCCATCGGCCACAACCCAGGAATAAACAAGGCGGCACTGATTCAACCTGCCTCTAAAGTCGATAGGACATTCCAGGGGAAAACTGCTGCACCAACCGGGAACGATCACCGCCCGAAGGGTCGCCTACGTCTGCCGTGGTTGCTCCGGACCGCAAATCCGGTCTAGATCATGAAGAAGAAAAAACAGCTCTCATAATCGCAGGGATCGGGGTTGGCTTAGTGGTGCTTTGGTTGGTTGAGCGCTAGCCAGTCCCATGCAGCCACGAGAAGAAGGGCCCCCACGCCGATGACCAAGGCCCACAAATTATCTGCGAGCCACGAAGCGGCCTTCCCTAACGTGCTCAAGAGCCAAGAGACGATGGACCAGATGATTCCGGGCAGGGCAGCCGCGGCCTTGCCGGCCAAATTGGCCAGGGCACGCCCGAGGGACTGTAGGTTCTTTTTTTACCAACTCCTTGACCCCGCCCTTGCCGGGTGGCTTTGGAGCCGGTACACTTTCCACCGCCGCCGGTCAGCGCAAGCACAAGGGTCGAAATTGCCATCCCAACCGCTGTAAGGATGCTCACGATCGTTATCCCCTGTTCCCGGAAGAGTGTCCGTATTCGCTTAGCCAGCGTCTTGTCTTCACGAAGGAGCCGCCTGAATGTCTCACGGATTCTGTTAATCTGGGACCGGAGAGCTTCTCTGTTCGTAGAGAGGGCTTCGAGCCTCGACTGGCTTTCAATTTCGATGTCAGAGAGATCGCCCTCCAGTTTCTGATTCGGTATCGAATCTCCTGCTGCATCTCGGGGTCGTCCGTTTCCGCCGCCCCCTGGCCAAGTGTTTTTCAACCTGGGATTTTCCCTCGTCGACCTTTGACAGCTTTGCCAGGTTGTTCGCCAACTCATCTCGGGTTCGAGTCATGGCCTTTTCAAGCCCAGCGAGCTCTCTTTTGGCCTGGGTGACCCACGCGGTGTCGATAGGCTGATCATCAATTGGCTTCAATGCGGTCTCAACGTCTTCTGCGCTGCGGCGCGCGCTATCGGCTATGCCGGGGAGGTCCTGAAGGTCGATATTTTCAAGGTTCGCACCGCTCGGGAGGGCTTTATCTGCCTGCTGGAGAGCTTTCACAGCGAGCTACTTAGACGCTGCGTATTAGATGTGTATTCAGGAACCCCAGTGAACTTCGCAGTGCAGGTGTGCCGCCTCCTCCGTATCTTGTGACCAGTGTTGATAGGGCCAGAAACCGGAATTGTCCCCTCGTCGCAGTGATAGGGATCTTTTTGTCGCCTGGGGTCCAGTAGAGTGTTTTGCCGTCGGCATCAATCCCAAACTGGCTATAGTCGATCCTGCCTTCGGGGCGCAACCCATAGGCACGGTTCACTTCTTTGTAGAAAGTGTCAACCAGGCGCTTTTTCTGAGCCTCAAGTTCTGCCTGTTTCAACTCGCCCTGCAGATTCTGCAAACTGTCCACGGACGTGTTTAGATCTTGCTGGACAGGGCAGTGGTGGCTCCATAGGGGGGTCGGGGAGGTCGAAATCATAATCATCATCTATTCCAGGCCCGTCTGGGTCGAACGTTGGGTTTTCGAAATCATAGTCAGCCATAATGTAAACTTATATTTAAAGATATCGCACAAGATTAATAAAAATGTCATTAAGGCTTCAAGCCAATTCGGACGCAAGCTTGATCCTTATATGTGCCTCCGCGAGCCCCTGGGCGTAAAAGGCGAGCGCCGAAGCATCGTCATTTCCCACAACCCGAGCACAATTGACCAGAACCAACAGCTGCTTGTCTGGTTTCCAACCTTAGAACAAACGATGCGATTGTCCCCGGGACCGCGAGGGTTGGCGTTCACCATCACGCTGCACAGCGATGATGCCAACAGGACTGTGGTTCAGAACCTTGGCCGCGCGATAATGAAAAAAGACGGTCGTCAAGATCTCGGGGAACTTGGTCCTCAGCATCGACGACAGTGACGTCTACCACTGTTACAACGATCTCTGGAAGACGGCCTCAGAGAGGAAAAATGACCACTATCAAGGCATTGATACGTCTGATAACCGAAACACAACGCAGATTCGAATCAATACTGGAGATAAAAATGTGTCTGTTGCGGTTGACAAAGCCATCGCCCATACTTTCGGCAACCGCTTCTACATTCCGCTCGATTTCGAGCTGTTGGAAAGCCACATGCCATTTTACTAGAGCGCGCTGGGAGACCGCCTCGAGTATGAACTCACCTTTAACGACTACAGCAGCGTGGTGCATGCCACGGGCGATAATAACACCACTTACAGCATTGAGAACATCAGTCTCGAGTATGACATGATCACCCTGCCAGAGCTGGCCCGCATGATCAGCAACCAGTACAAAGGCCGCCTCGCGATCCTGTACGACCGGGTACTGCGGCACCGAAAAATCAGCAAAGACAATAGCGGCACCCTCTGGAATATTAATCTCAACGTGCCTGCCCGCAGCATGAAGGGCATCCTGATGCTATTCGAGGACGCGGCCGCGCGGCAGCCCTTCGCTCGCAACACTGAGGCCTTCTATAATCCGAAAATAACCAAAGTGGAGGTCACTATCGAGGGGCCCCCAACCAGTTATTCAGTCAGGGAATGCGTGCCTACCAGATGTGGGACGAGTCGAAGAAGTTATTTGCATCGTCGCCCGGCAGTAAGCGTCACCCTGAAGTGGCAACGTTGGCGAAAGACCTGGCCCTGGCAGACGTCTCCCTGGGGGAATTTCTGACAAGCAAATACTCCCTGTGGCTTGATCTCAGGACAACCGACGACGACCGGCTTCCTGGCAGTGGTCGCCGCATAGAGAATGCCAGCGAAGGCGTGACAATCCAGATCACGAAAAGAGCTAGCGTTCTCGGGCCGCCACGCCGACCAGAGCGTCTGGGTCCTCACCCAAAAGTACAACTCCGTCTTGAAGGACTTGCGCGAGCAGACGCGCTTGGTCTGTTTGTTTCACTGCAAGGATCGTGATTCATTCGAAGACTGCTTGCGCGAGAATGACGTGATCTCCACACGAGAACAGTGGGCGTCGGTGAGGCAGCAGTTAGTCGAGACAAAGCATGCTAAGCTTTTATTAAAGACAGACCAACCAGCTACTTATATGGTGTTAAGTAATGTACGAAGTAACTGATGGACTGCTAATCACAGCGCTTGGCGCGCAGCTTGTACTGCTGTTCTTTATTGTTTATATTACTCGGATGTGTGTTAACACAAACGCACGCTTCTGCCAGCGCTTTCGACACATTATTAGACTGGTCCGTCAACTCGCAATGAATCGCAAAGCAATAACGATGGACTGTGACGAACTGATCGATGAGCTGATAGGAACGACAGAGCAAAGGCAGAACGCTGAAACCCCAACCGCGGAAGGAACGGCAGCGACGTCAGACGACCACGAGGAGCCGCTCCTCGAGGACCGGTCGCAAAAATACCGTGAAAGGCTCGCCGCATTGGTAGTGGGAGGCCAAGCCAAGAAATATGGACTAGTGGTCCATGGGAAGGTCCTCACCGAAGAACAGATCGACGCTCTGGACAATAGCGAAATCGAAAAGCTTTACGCCCGCTATGAAACAAGGCTTGGGGCAGCGATGACGAAGACGCTGGGGTCTACAGCGCTCCAGCTTTATGCGGAGCTGGCATCTATGTTTCTCCCGATACCGGCCGAAAACCAACCTGGTCTTATTGCTGACCTCGAGGGCGACCCGTTTGTCGGACACGCACTCAGCAGTGCTACCTGCAAGCTCTACCATCGCTATCGTATGTTCTTGGCGCCGCTAACTGCCGCGCTTACTACAGTGAAGCACTGTCGATTTGGACATCAATGCCCTATTACCATCTATGACATAAACGATGTAGGAGGACGAGCAGATTGTTGCGGAGAACCGAGAGCCAGCACAGAGTCCGGCAGACAGAGTTACGACCCCCAAGCCTTTGCGAAGCAACACGGTTAAGGATCCGAAAAAAGTGGCGGCCGGGCGTGCTGGAGCTGCTGCCAGAAAGGCCAAACAGGAACGGCTGCTCGACCAGCTTCGGACGGCCAAAGACTCATTTCGTCCACCAGTCAGCGCAGCTGATGTCAGTATTCCTCCAAAGGAAGCGGTCTCAAAGGAACCGTCACGCAGTGGTGCAGCACACAACCATGGACTAACCGACTGGACCCCATGGATCATTGGGGCTTGTCTTACGGGTGGTGCACTCATGTTTCTTCTGCGCTTGCGCGCCACACAGGCGGTACAAACGCCACAAGTGGCACCCCACGTTGACTCATCGACAGCGTCGATGCCCAAGCGGCTTGTTGTTTCAGAGCAACCACAATTAAAGACAAGCCCAGACCCATTCTATATGGAGTGAAGCCCGTTGCGTAGCAATAATGACAACCCCGGCAGTTGATGGTAAAATGCTTGGCAACGCGCTCTACCACAGCGGAGTCGTCTATGGCATCGCTGTGGGATACGCCCGGCTTGGCAAGATGGTGATGGGGGGTAGCCCCCCGAAACTAAACTTCATATCCCGCGATGTGGGCATGGCCATAGTTGACGTCGCTCTCGCCATGGCAACCAAAGACATGCTAATTAAACAGGGGCTGATACCTGCTGATATCATGAAGTAATGGCAAGTATTGCTATGCTCGTTGGCGGTGTCCTGGTGAACGCTCTGGCGTTCTCGGGATCGAACTACTTATTCTCCATGTTGACGACCTCTGGCGTCGACGAAGAGCGCAAGCGTCACGATAAAGCCGTCGAAGAATTGCAAGCTGCACAGAAAGAATGGTCTCGAAAACGGACTGAGCGTATTGATTTCATCACTGAGGAACTCCGCCGCCAGGGGCACGCCGTTCGAAGTTTCAAAGACGTCGATGACGCGATGCGCCTGTATGCGCAGGTCACCGGGAAAAATGTCAGCCTTGCTGACCTGGGGCCCGAACCCCAGCCCTCCGACTTTTACCAACCGAGTGACGACCAGAAAGACCGCGAGATTGCCTTCATTATCCTGGGAATGGGTGTGACAGCCTTTGTGGCCTATAGACTCTCATAGAGAACTGCGCAGACCAAACGAGTAGCAGTCTGATCTGGGTCCACAGTGTTTGCAATAATGTTTCTGCATACAATGTCCTCTGGTCAGATACCACCATTGGGACTGTTCAAATGTGGTCTTGAATTTAAGAAGTGGGGTTATAGTCACTGTTTCCGAATAAAAAAAAAATAGCAAAACACCCCTCCGGAAGCCTGGTATTTTTTGTGTTGTTGTTTTTTATTTTTTTTTTTTGTTTTGTTTTTTTGTACCAGGCTTCCTTCGGTGTTTTATCTTCCCCCTTCATTCAATTTCTAACTTTGGCGGTTATTAATCGAAAGTTTTTAGATAATTTACAAGAGGGAGCAAGGGGCATGGGTTGGGGAGAGAGAGAATTTAGCGCTAGAGCTTATGGATTGGGTGTCCCAATTGGGACATTGACGAAATGACGTTTTAACAATGATAAGCTTTGATTTACGAATTGCGTAATACATAAAATAAATTGATAATAATTTTCTTTTTTAACTATGAAAAACTGAGTCTGTTAGCGAAAAACTTCCATACGTATAGCAACAATTAAAAAAAAACTGCGAAAATTGAAAAGATTTAGTCGGCTGACGTAATATTATTTCCGCTAGAGAAAATTGATAGCACATATTCGTGTTTATTTATAGACCAATCGGTGTATCGATTTTGTTTAATGTGTAAGTGTCTGGATGTTTCGGATAATTAACATACACACACACACATGAAGGTACATATTTATATTTCATTTTTAGACTTTTGTTTGTTTGATTTGAGGTTTAACACCCCATCGACATTGTAAAGGTCATCTTGGAGATGATGCTTCAATCTTATGAGACTTTTACCCGATGAAATGACATCTCAAACCCTGTCACTCGGCCCAATTTACCTGTATGTCTTTCGCAACAACTGAGGAGCAAATTCTTTCCTTTAAAAGTAGACCCTGGCAAACAGTACAGGCCCAGATCAGACGCCACAGAACATAGGTTATTTCCTTATCCCGGACCCGATCCCAAGGCCGGCGAGGGTGGTGGGCCGCCCCCTGTCGCTCTGGGGTTTTGCCTATACGAGGCACTCGCCGAGTGCCCTTGGTATGTCGCAGCCAGTTGGGGTGGAAATTCTTTTGGGGTTGGGAGGCTTAATTTTCCAAATGGAAAATATTGATGTTTGGGTTGGGAGGCTTAATTTACCAAAAAGAGAATATATTTGGGTTAAAATGAGGTTGGAAGCTTAATGGTTAAATGGGGCTTTCATGGCTGAAACAAAAACACCCTTTCACCCCCCTGCTGCTTAAGGCCTCTTAAGCAGTGGAGGGGTTTGGGCATTCCCTGTCAATTCCAGGAAAACCCAAGATTGTTGATCCTAAATATATCTTATCATAAGGACCACGGATATATATGGTTAGGAATGGGAATCTGAACGGTTTCTGAGATATGAGGCCATTTTATGAAGTGAAGTGGAGATTAATGGCCCCTGTGACCGGCCCACCTCCAAGTTGGTGTGCTTATGATAAGGAGCAAGAACATATACGATTATGGGGTGGGGATTTGAATAGTTTCTGAAATATATGGCCTTTTTATGACATGGAGGGGCAGGGCACATTGCCACAGCACAAAGAGACACCTCAGGTTGGTGTGACTGAATGAGTCTTATCATAAGGAACAAGAACATGTATGGTTTAGGGTTGGGGACCTTAAGGATATCTGAGATACACTGTATATGGCTTTTAATGAAGTAAAGCTGGGGCATGGCCCGGACACCCCGGGGACTCCCAAACTGGTGCCATTGAATGCGTCTTATCATAAGGAAGATGAATACTTATGGTTTAGGTGTGGGGCTTTGAGTGAGTGAGTGTTTTGAGTTTTACGTCCCACCAACAGCTAAGGTCATACGGAAACGGAGCCTCGGTTTAAATACTCATCTGAAAGAAGCCCGAGATCGATCCTGCGATCCCTGGTAAACAAGGCGATTACCGTGCCACTGCACTATGGAGGCTTCTAAGTGTGGGGCATTGAACAGTTTCGGAGATATAATGCCTTTTGTGAAGGGGAGGGTTGAGGTAAGGCCCCGGCATGACCCGGGAGAACCCTAGGTTGCCACCGAATGTGCCTTACCATGAGGAACAAGTATCTATATGGTTGAGGGGTAAAGATCTGAATTGTTTCTGAGATATATGGCCCTTTGTGAAGTGGAGGGCTTGGGCAAGGCCCCGGCGCAACCCAGGAAACAACCAGGTTGGTGCAAATAAATGCGTCTTGTCATAAGGAACAAGAATATGTATGGTTTAGGGGTGGGGATCTGAAAGGGTTCCGAGGTATTGGGCCTTTTATGAAATGGTGGGTGGAGGGGCATGACCCCGGCACATCCCGGGGGACCCCAGGTTGGCGTCACTGAATGTATCTTATCATAAGGAACAAGAATATGATATAGAGGTTGTAAGACATGGCCCAAGCACAACCCGGGGGACCCCTTGTTGGCGTAAAAGCATATTGCTTAGAGAAGTTTACTCAAGGACCATTTCTATAAAAGTTTGTCGAAATAGCTGCAGTGACATGGCAGTAAATGCCATTTTTCAATTTTCCCCATTATAAGTTGCCATAGCAACCAAACTAAAGATTCGATTTCATAAAAAAACACAAACTTTCAATCCCCCAGCCCAAGGATATTGCAGATTAAATTTGGGCCCAATCGACCCAGTGGTTTCAGAGGAGATGTCGTTTGAAAGTGTTGACGCAGACGACATACGATGACGACCGACAACTGCTTGTCCTATAAGCTCCCTGGAAGCCTTTGGTCTGGTGAGCTAAAAGTATACTTTCCGACGAAAAATCGGCGATATAGCCACATTGCCTTTGTACTGAAGTGCTTTTCTGCTTAGTAACTTTGGGAAGAATGCCAAACTATCGACCAAATTATTGCCATATTATTTGTTCCTCTAAGAGATCAGAGTCTTGCATACATGTAAGAGAGGTATCTGTGAAATCTAGACTGGATATGTTGTGGGTTTGGCAAACAGTGAAGACCCAGATCAGATGCCGCGGTATGCATAAGTATCTGTACCGGGATTAAGCGTTGTAAGGGTTAACCATTGTTGTTCCAAGAGGCAATGTTGACTTGAGGTTAAATGTCCCCGTCAACACTGTTTAGGTCATTTTGGATACGTCGCTTCCAATTTTGTGGACTTTTACCCGCAATTGAGATGACATCTCAAGCCCTGTCGCCCAATGAAACCAGTATGGCTTATAAACATGGACGGTTCCGCTTTACCTGGGCAGGCTTAGATCCTCTAATCGGTTTACCAGTACTCGTGTGCAATCGGTTTCAGCTATGCGTGGAAGCATCATGCAGCCCATCTGTTTCTTCCAGCCCCGACATGCGGGTGCCAAACTAATTGCTGACAGCCTCATGACGCACGATGGACATTGATCAGTCACAAAAGCTCACCATATAACTACGTGACAGATGAGTTAAAATAAAGAAGCTCAGACCTTAATGTATATACTCTTTACCAATCGTGTACCTGAAACCCCTTAAAAGGTAACTGGCAAACAGCAGGAAAAAAGGAAGCTGCTCCAAGGCTGGTTCCCACATGAGCACATAATGATGATGACTTGTTGGTGACATCATCAATTTGGTTGACACTTCAGCTATAATGCTTCCACTATGTTATGTAAAACGAATGTAGGTATAACAAAAACCCTTGCATCACTATGAAATGATGCCAAAACTCAAAGTTTGCGCAAATTACACTTTTGTATAATCTTAAGTGTAATTAAAGCACCTCAAAATATTTATTGTTTCACATGAATACTTTTCCTCTGATTCTTCAGTGGAATTCAAGTGGACTTGATTTTTGCTCACCAGAATTCCAATGGAATTTCAGCGAATTAAACATTTCACTGGAAACGATCAGAATTCCAGTGGAATTCCACCGGAATTCTGGTGTCATTTTCAGTGGGGATGAGTACTTGGTTTGAAGCCATCTGAAAGTCTGGCGAAGCCCTGGACTGATACTGCGATCCCTGATTTATCAGTTGAGTATCATAACCACTATACCACGGAGGCTTCTAAAATTTTGAAATGACTCGTGATGAAAACAATTGGAAGATTCCATTTGGTCCAGAATGGGTTAAGAACACATGCCCACTTAACCCCAACTACCTTCCCTACTTACCACCACTCCCACAAAACCTACCCAGCCCATGCCAATGCACCCACCCCGTCCACCCAAACCTACCCAAATCTCACCCTACCTACATTAACTTATCTAACCTTAACTCTACCACTGCCCACCCAACCCAACCCAACTAACTGTCCTACCCTACCCACCTCCACTTACCCAAACCTACCTATCCTATCCTATTTACCCTATCCTTCCTCACCTAAACGAATCAACCCTCCCAATCCCTACTTACCCCTATCCACTCTACATACCCTACTTTCACAACTGCACTCCACCCAACCCCAACCTACGTAATCTACCCCACCAACCACAAATCACTCCAACCTACCCTACCCTTCCTAACACCACCCACCCGCCAAACGCCATCCACCTACCCTACCCACCCGTCTCCGTATGACCTTAGCTCTTGGTGGGACGTAAAACTCAAACTCGCACTCACCTACCCTACCCTATCCACCACACTTACCCCAACTAGATGGGATGCATCACGCTTCCACGCAGAGCTGAAACCGACCCGCACACGAGTAATGGAAAACAGCTTTGAGGATCTTAGCCTGTCCAGGCAAAGCGGTGCGAGTCGGCCCGTCCAGTGCTTATAAACCCTTTTGGTTTCATTTGGCGGCAGGGTTTGAGATGTCATTTCATCTCAATGTCGGGTAAAAGTCCCACAAAATTGGAAGCAACGTCTCCAAAATGACCTTTACATTGTTGACGGGGACGTTAAACCTCAAATCAAACAAAAAAAAATACCCAAACCCCTACCTAGTTTCCATACCCTGCAAACTTGAATGCACCCTACCTACCCTTACCTACCACAATCCCACCCTACATACCGCACCCACCCTACCCCATCCCCGCCTCCACTTACCCTAACCTACCTACCCTATCCCATCTACCATACCCTACCCTTCCCCGACGCACCGACCCTACCCCTATTCCATTCTATCTACCCTACTAAAGCAACCCCAACCCACCCAACCCCAACCTACCTACCCTAACCAACCACAAATCACCCCGACTACCAAACCCTTCCTTACACCACCCACCCCACTCAACGTCAACTACCTACCCCTCGACTATCCACCCCACTTATCCCAACACCACCCTACTTACCCTACCCTGCCTACTACAAATGTACCCTACCTACCCCTACCTGCCCCAATCCCACCCTACTTTCCCTACCCTACCAACCTCACCTACCCCACCCTCCCCCATTCTAACCAGACCCCAGCCTACCAACCCTACCATATCCAACCCACCTACCCCAACCACACCTTATCTACTTTACACCCATCTACCCTACCCCACCCAATCCCGAAACGCACCCACCATAACCCAATTCAACCCTACCTACCCTACCTTATCCTACCCCACCCATCCATCCCCAACCTATACACCCACCTACCCATACCCCATCCACCTAGCTACCATACTCTAACTACACAAACCCCTCCCCACCCAACCTGTCCTACCTCACTCCACACCAATGCACCCATCCTACCCAACCCAACCTGCCCCAATATCTTCCTAGCTATCCTTCTTTACAGAACCTTACCCTAACCCACCCAACCCCAACTTGCCTACCCTACCAATTCCAACCCCACCCTACCCTACATGCCCATCCCAACCCCCACCCTACCCCTACCCTACCCTATCCCACCAACCCCCACCCACCTACCCTACCGTACCCTACTCCAGCCCACCCCCAACATACCCTCACCACAACACCTCCACCCCATCCAACCCCAGTCACAACACTTGTATTCAGATGGTCTAGGCCACCTATATGCTAGTAGATGGTAATCAAAGTACTGAAAGTACTGAGGAAAGTTGATTTATGAGGAATAATTACTATATAACAATGTTAGTCGTAGATCAAGCAATTATCTAGATATTTTGTTGAAAAAAAAATCTAGAGACAAACTTCCCATATCACAGGTCCTGGTGTATGAATGTAATTTGACGTGTCACCAGTAACCTGGAGAGGGGTTAACAATTCGACAAAGTAAAAAAAAAATGTTCATCGATTGTTTCTAGTTTAACGACAGACCAACCCTAGTGGATCATTTTTGTCTTCTCTAAGAGAAAGGGGGGAAAGAAATAGATGAGACAGAGGAGATGATTTGTTTGTTTGTTTGTTTGATTTGAGGTTTAACGTCCCCGACGACACTGAAGGTCATTTTGGAGACGTTGCTTCCAATTTTGTGGGACTTTTACCCGACATTGAGAAGAAATGACATCTCAAGCCCTTCAACCCAATGAAACCAATAGGGTTTATAAGCATGGAAGAGCCGACTCGCACCGCTTTGCCTGGACAGGCTTTGATCCTATAAGCAGTTTACCAGTACTCGAGTGCGGGTCGGTTTCAGCTCTTCGTGGAAGCATCATGCAGCCCATATATTTCTTCAAGTCCCAAAGGGCGGGGGCCGTTGTAGAGATGAAAGTGAGGGACAGACGAGAAAGAGGAAAATGAATGGAAGTGTAGAAACAGAAGAAATAACGACATTCCCCCACTCTACCGTTACCTGCTGCAAGGATAGCAGGTATTGCCCAAGTGTAGGTCGATACCAGCTGGACTTCCCAGTGACACGAGATACACATCGCCATTGCCTCACTCAACTACCCCCACGAAGAAAAAACGGGAGAAAGAAAGATAAACGTGTCTGCCAATTTCTTCATGGTCAAACCATAAATTTCTAAATTAGCTCAGTACACATCTGCTAATAATCTTACAGAGAAGTTCTCCTAGCGGGCACATGATATCTTAGCAACGTCGCATTTATACGACGATGCACATACGTTTTGCAGCCGCTTGGAACTATGTTCCTTCTGGCCTCGGGACATAAAAAGGAGAATTACTTGACAAAACAGAACAATTTAAAACCATTTGATTTAGACATTATAACCCTGATCAGACGCCGCGTTTACCTAAGCCGAATTAAAATACGCTTATTCAAACCTGTACGGGATCATAAAAGCATTAACCCATAAATGCCAATTAATTGTTTCAATTCAGGGGCATTCTGAAACATTTAAGATAGATTAGAGGCAACAGAATGTTGCGTCTGATCGGTGTCTTCACTATTCGCTAAAGTACGGAACTTAAAACTCACAGCTTACAACACGTGTTTTGTAATTAGAGCTCTCGAAAGCAGGCGAATTGTAGGTCAGTAAAGGGTTATTTAGTTGGTAACTGATAAGCTAACCCTTTTAACCCTGTAGACCGGTGCAGATGCCGAGGTTGAAATACACTGTATCTATACAAACCTTGCAGATCCTGATAAGACGTCACGTAGCTAGAACGTCTCGGCATAATCTACATGTACACTGTTTGTCATCATGTCAGTGAACTAATCAGAAATCCCTTTCTATAAGAATATCGTGAAAGCGAGAAGAGTCCTTTTTAGAAACTCAGGGATGAGAGAGTAAAACATAAATTTAATCGGAAAGCGCGTACGAAAATAGTCCCAGAGTACTGTTTTCTTTTCAGAATTCGTCTTTTTGTGCCAATTTATATTCAATCCGTATAAAGTCCCGAAAACTGAAATATTTTGAAAGACGTTCCATGCCTGCAAAATTAATTTTCAAGTGTTCATTTTGGACTATTTTATGCAGCGAACGAAGAGCGGAAGTGGAGTAACGCGGTCCAGTACCGGAAGTAGAAATGTGTTGACAAAGAAACTTAATTTTATAAATCAACTTTCAAAAATGTTTAAAATAACTTCTGAAGTCATCAAACCATGGCATGCAGCATTAATTGGTTAAGAACTACTTAATTTTCTCAATTGATGACCCTGAGTTGTTCTTTGCATAGATTGAAAAACAACCAAAAAATAAAAATATCATTCTGGATATAAAAGGTGAGGTTATTAAATTTGTTTTACACTTTATCGTTATAAATGTTGTATTGTAATGCCCGATATGCAGAAGAGGAAACAGGTGGGCTGCACGATGCTTCCATGCAGAGCGGAAACCGACCCGCACACGAGTACTGGTAAACCATATACAGGATCGAAGCCTGCCCAGGCAAAGCGGTGCGAGTCGGTCCGTCCACGCTTATAACCCTATTTGTGTCATTAGGCGACAGGGCTTGAGTAGTTATTTCATCTCAATATCGGGTAAAAGTCCCACAAAGATCAAATTTTGAATACCTGTTTTGCATCTAATTCCACAGAACTTATGAAAATATGTTTTGCATTTAATTCCACAGAACTTATGAAATATATACTTTTAAATGACAGCAAAACATTTGCCATTACACTTTTAGGCCAGGTACTTTAATTTTTATGGTCCAACTAATTCCTTGAGAAATTCTTTTAACACCAAAACACAGGGCTATGTTATATTAATTACCAAAAAAAAGTCCTCAAAAATATCCGTGCCAGTTCTGAGAAAATTAGGATTTAATCCGCAGAAAAAGCATTAAATACGTAATGGCCAGATAACAGCACCATACACTATTTTACCAGCTTTAAGGCTCCTCACGTGCAAACAAATGACGTCATCAAAAACAAAACTTACGTCAGAAATTGATAAATGCCGTCTTTCTACATTCTATCTTATTAATACATGTCATTTATATTTTCCTTGTATGCTATTGATAAACAAGATCTATGTCCAAGTTGTAACAATAAGCATATTTTTTTTTTGGTCGGAAAATACATTTGTCAATGTCTTATGACAAAATTTTAATGTATGGAAGCACATTTGTGCCATCAGAATCAAATGTGTGTGTGTGAATTCGGGTTTAAATAACGTCGCTTTCAACAATTTTTCAGTCATATCACGACGGTGTCTGGTTGCGACAGGGAGCTCAAACTCACTTTTATAGTGCTGTCTCACTGAAGTATCATGTCCCAGACACACTGCATGATACCACACCCAGTCACATTATCCTGACACTTGGTCGACCAGTCCTAGCTCTACCCCGTAAATCTGAAGCCAAGCGAGGAGCAGCTAGTACCATTTTTAACGACTTTGGTATGTCGCGGCCCGGGATCGAACCCGTGACCTCCCGTTCCCCGGAGCGGACACTATACCAACTGAGCTATCGGGGCCGGTCAGAATCAAATGAATTAATGTCGTAAATATGTGCATACGGTGTATTCCGGTAACATGGCGCAAGTAAGATTTTGATAGCTATGTGTGACTTTGTGGAAGCAACCACTAAAAAATCACAATCAGAACAATTGCAACACTATCCTATCTACTTACTGCAATAGAAATTGGCCGCTGACTTTTTAACAGGCAGGAAAAATAATAGGGGTGTTCCCCCTTGAAAATGATTTACAAATTTTGTCTCCCAACATTGCGCACAATAACTGTTTTGAGCTGACTGAACACAAAGGTTGACTCAAACAACCTTAAAAGGGGCAAAATCCGGATGAGAAAAATATCTTCCAGCTAATTTGCCATGAGGAATCCATATATGAAATTTCAAAACCCTGGCATACAAGGTTCTAATCTTTTGCTATGCATCACAAAGCATAGTCCTACAATGTACCCAAAGTGACAAAGGGCCGTTAGCCACAAAGTATTTTTCGGAATTTAGTCAAAAGTTTATCAGTACATCTACTCATCACCAACTTACAAGGCTCTAGCTCCAATAAATTTTTAGATATTTTGCTGACAAGATTTTATAAAAAAAAATAAAGGGCAATAACTTTTGAAAGGGGCATAATCCGGATAAGAAAAAAATACGCCTTAGCTAATTTTCCATGAAGAATCGATATGTGAAATTTTAAAAACCTAGCATGCACGTTTCTTGCGTTATGCTATGCATCAAAGGCGTAAAGGAAAGTCGAATGGACGAACCAGAAGCAATATGCCCTCCCAACTTTTTAAAGTTGGGTTCATAAAAAACATAACGAAAACACGCATATTCAAATCTATTGGAAGATTTGATCACCCCCTAAAAATCCAGAGAAAAATTATGAGTTTTTTCTTATTCATCACGAAAACGAGATGTTGCTTCCAAGTTTGTGGGACTTTTACCTGACATTGAGATGAAATGACATCTCAATCCCTGCCGCCCAATGAATCCAAAAGGGTATACATGCATGGACAGGCTGACTCGCAGCAACTTTTCTGGATATTCTCAGCGCTTTAGCAGTACTCATATGCGGTCGGTATCAGTTCTGTGCGGAAGCATTAGCAGCCCAATCTATTACTCCAAGTCCAGATGGATGGGGTAAAAAACACGCCTATATAATTTTGACCCCTCGAACCCCACTTTTATATAGTACAGGGATAAAAATAAAATTTCTTATATCAGCTCAAAAACATAGATTGTGGGTACTCGGTAGAGCCGCCAAGTTCAGGCGGTTCTGTCGAGCTCCGCAATCTATGTTTTGAACAGAAATAAAAAAACATCATTTTTTTAAACTTAAAATTCCATTTTTGGGCTGAACAATTGACAATGTTTTTGTTTAGGCGTGTTTCGTAATGTCTGCTCAAAAGCATAGATTGTGGGTACTTGATAGAAACCCCCTCCTACTGGAGTTTTAGTTTATACTAATTTATTTTAGTTCGATTGCGATGAAAGCCTCAAGCTTAATTAATCGCTCTCGAACACTCATTCCGGATGTTTCCCGCGCACGGGGGAGAGGCATTTGACTTTTACACCACTGCTACCCATTTACACTTGGGTGGGTGGGGTTTTAGGGGGTGTACATGTACATTATTTTTCTTATTTCTGCTAAAGGAAGCCTCCATGGTGTAGTGGATAAGCTACTAGCCTCATAAACCAGGAGTCGTGGGTTCGATCCAAGGGCTTCGCCTGACTCACAGTTGAGTCTTTAAACCGAGGTCCGTTCTCCGTATGCAGGGGTTTCATCAATAGACGGGTAGTGGGGATTTTCCCGTTTACTTAGACATTATTCCCCTGCTACCCTTGATAAATTTGAAAGGGCTTTATTCAGATAACATTGAAAATTACACGCCTATCTTTCCTTGAAATCTAGATGCCGAAATGTTTTTGAAACCACTGCATATGACATTTGCTGTTGACGGGATGTAAACCTCAAACACACTCACTCACTTATTTCTGCTCAAAACACAAAAACATAGATAAGGCAGTTCTATTGAGTATCAACAATCTCAGAAGCTATGTTTTGAGCAGAAAAAATAAAAATAAAATATAACCCCTAAACCCCAAGTTTTTCAAGTATATAGATAAAAGTGGGTTAGTGGAGGTCAAAATTATATAGGCATGTTTTCGTGATGTGTTTGCTTTTGATTTTCCTTCCCCCCTCCCCACCCCCCCCCCACACACACACACAATATCTTTTGGTGTACATAACTTATCATTTATTTTAGCGCACAGAAACTATCATTTTTTTATAATTTAATGAAGTTAAGTACCGATATGGATTTACTTTTAAGGTATATGTCAGTGATATTACATTTTTAATGTTTTAAGCGACTTTCCTTTACTGTCTACGCCCAGGGGTGTAGCCAATCTTAATGATAGCTTTTGCTCCGGAAGCATTTATTGAAAGGTCATGACTGGTATTCTGTTGACTGGTTCTTCTTTTCATTTTCCATCTGGTTATCCCTGGACATCCCAACTCTGGTCATACTGGAACGCCCACTTGCATATTGAAACCCAGCAATCACCTGAAAGCTGCCTAAAGTTTATCACATGGATATGCACGATTGCTCTCACACTTGCAAAATTAACATATATTTGCTCTTATCTAGTTCTTCACAAATCCAATTCTTAATGTTTTCATTTCTAGACGGCAATCTTGGCAGATTGTGTTTTCATGACGTTAACCTAGAATGTAAAATGAAAGGTTAAGCTAGAATGTGAAATGAAGAAACCGTAAATGTAGGCATGTAGTACACTTAGTTGTAATTGATAGTGAAAAAAAAAATTGTTTTATGTGACATTGGTGATAAGATTTGGAAATCATCATTTGATATCTGACTTTTTTACACTTTGTGGCAACTGGCACTTTTTAGTTCTACACAAATTAACTTAGCATAGACTCAAGCTTTTTATAAAAGCTAATACTTGTTTTTCGAAATTTCGCACAAAAAATATACAAAAAAATGAAAAGAAAACTTTTTATCTTCAAAATCTTTAGTATTTTTCCCTTAATAGAAATATTCATTTTGGATTATATAATGAAGTCAAGTATTAATTGTTTAACATACGCCTGTTTTTTGTGATTTTTCTTCATTTTTCGTATTTTGTTTCATCCCCCAAAAATACCCTTTCCCCTCGGATTTTTTTTGAGGCCTTTTTTTCTATAAATCAGGACACCTTCCTTTTACTAAAACTGCTGATAACATTTCTCAAGGAATTAGTTGTGGGTCAAGGGTCATTTCCGGCTAAATGTACCGGCCTATTTGTAGTGGCACAGATATGCTTGCAAAATGTTTGCACCAATCTGTTGCAAAGCACTTGCAAAGGGTATGCAACCGGTTATTTCACTGGAACATATTCCAAATATACTCTTCGAATGGACTGCAAAGGATTATTTTTGTATCGGATTCCAGAAATAGGAAAACTGTGCTTTTCAAAAACATGGTTTTTATTGTTGAAACTTAAAACGATAACTTTTTCGCAAATTTGACAGATTCTTTGTGACTGTACTTTTATTATGCATGAATAAATTATTAGATATGACCTAAATTTCTATTTGGCAATTATTTTGATGCATCACAAAGAAATAAAGGTTTTGGTGTAGCAAAAAGTAGTAATGTCAGCAGCACTCTCCTCTTTTCAATCATTACATACAATTTCCACACATTTGTAGGTTCCATCCAATTCTGTTCCATAAATGTATATTCATGGCATGTATTTTGCCAAAGATACTGTAAAATTATGATGGTAGTGGTTATTTAGGTCTAACTGAGGGTGCACACTGAATGTCCGGGAATTATCATGGAAATGTCCGGGAATTGTCCGGGAAAAGTCCGGGAAATGTGGGGTAGCGGTGCGTTATCCCTAATATCTCCACTTCTGATGGTCAGAAATTAATGAAATTAGTATCAAATAAAATTTTAAGCTCCGATCTAAAACATTTTATTAAAATATATTTTTTGAAGTTACTTGCCCGGAAAATTCCCTGATTGTGTCCTGAATGTTGGGGGTAGCGGTGTGTTATCCCTAATATCTCAATTTTGGGTGGTCAGAATCTACTAAGATTAGTATCAAATAAAATTTTAAGCTCCATTCTTAAGGATTATTACAAATATTTTTAATCTTTAACATTTTAGGGGTCCAGATTTGAAGTAAATTTGTCCGGCAAAATTCAATAATGTAGGTCTAACTGGGTGTATTTGATTACTTTTTGCCTCTTATCTATGTTCCTGGGTGGAGTGTGTGTAGATGGGGGTACGTTAAACTCATGTAAAACAGTGTTTATACAGTCTTTGAATCGACTGCCTATTCGAAATTCGCAAAATTGCAGTATGTTTCCTCTAGCTTTCTTTGCCGGATCATTACAGGGTCACTGATGAGACTTTCCCTTTGGTGTCTTTTATGGGTGGAGTAAGTTAATTGTATCAATTCCTGATCTTTGTTTTACTTCTACTTTATTTATTAGCCGAAACTACGTGGTATGACCCATCTTCTTTCTTATGAATGTTTTCATTGCTCTTAAAGGAACTCATTTTTTATTTTTATTTGCCTTCACTGCAGCTGGTGTTGTGCCGTGTGGCGGCCGTAAAACGTCTCCCCGTACATCAACCATAGTGCAGTTTATATTTTACTTTTGGTCCTTTGAGGTCAGCGTGAATATTCTGAGAAATCAGAAATAAATTAATGGTTTAGACTCATATTCTAGACAGGTTTTTAATTATTTGGACCCCATTTTGATTTATATCAGTCTTTGAATCGACTGCCTATTCGAAATTCGCACAATTGCAGTATGTTTCCTCTAGCTTTCTTTGCCGGATCATTACAGGGTCACTGATGAGGCTTTATTAGCCGAAACTACGTAGTATGACCCATCTTCTTTCTTATGAATGTTTTCATTGCTCTTAAAGGAACTCATTTTTGATTTTAATTTATAGATCTGTTTGGAAAGGAGACTTGCAGTAATTATATTTGCACAAAGACTTCATCAGGAATATCAGAGTAAGGCTTCATGGCACTAAGGCCGTGTCTTTAACCAAAGCAAAACTTAAAAAATGTCTCTCCGAAACAGTCCGCTGCAAGATATGTCCTAAATTTCTATTATGCACTTCTCTTGATGCATCATAAAGAAAATATGAGTTTGGTATAGGTAGCATTGCAGTAAATATTGGAAGGTGCCGGGTTCATAAACTTAATAAAAGACCATACGAAGCACGGTTACTAGCAAATTCAAGCGCTTGTACCACCACTGAACTCTCCAAATTATTAACTTCATGTTTGACTGCCATCAAAAAGTTTTGGTCTATAAAAATTCTAATGGAGTTTTAAATAAATTGAAATCCAGGCGGTATCGTGCTTCATGTCTGTCTACTTATGATTTTTCTACCCTTTACACTACACTTCCTCATAATCTTATAACAGAAAAACTTAATGATTTAATTGAATTGACATTTCATAGGGAAGACTCCTTCTATCTTGCATGTAATGTAAGAAATGCTTGTTTCACTTCTGAAGGGCATAAAAATCATACTTTATGGTCATGTCAGAATTTGTGTGAAGCTCTCACCTTTCTACTTGACAATATTTACATAAGATTTGGTACTAAGTTATTTAGACAAATTGTGGGTATTCCGATGGATACTAATTGCGCACCACTCGTGGCTGATTTCTTTTTGTTTTTTATGAGAGAGACTTCATGATGTCCCTTTCTGCTGAAAACGAGTCTGAAATCATTGAAGCGTTTGGCTCCACTTCTAGATACTTGGATAATTTATTAAATTTTGATAATACCTATTTCGATGGTTTGATCAGTCAAATTTACCCCCCAGAACTTCAGTTAAATAAAGCAAATTCTTCTGATACCGAGGCCCCGTTTTTGGATTTACATCTATCTATTGTAGATGGTTTTGTTTCGTGCAAAATTTATGATAAACGCGATGATTTTGATTTTGAAATTGTAAATTTTCCTTTTTTTGGATGGTGATGATCCTCGTGCGCCATCCTATGGCGTTTATATTTCGCAATTAATTCGATTTGCCAGAGTGTGTAGTCATGTAACCGAGTTCAACACACGTAATAAACTGTTAACGCCTAAACTTCTTAATCAGGGTTATCGGTACCATAAACTACGCAAATTCTTTTCAAAATTTTATAGACGTCATTCTGATTTGATTTCAAAATTCAATATTGGACTTAAGTCTCTTCTGCAACAAGGTCTATCAGAACCCGAATTTTATGGTGACTTAGTATCCAAATTCAGAAAAATATATAACCGCAATGACTTCAGCACCCGATTTCGTAAAATCATTCTTCGATATAAAATGATTGGGTACAACATAAATGTTATACGACAGACTGCATGCATGGTAGTTTACCTAATCACGGTTGACAACTTTGCTTCCCTCTTTAATTGCATGCCGGTGGATCAGGTCTCAGCTTCTATGACGGTTCCTGTGTAAAGGCTTATTGAGAATTAGAGTGATCTAATTCAAAGTAATGTTGGCTGATGCCTGATGCTCTATCTCTGGTCGGGCCCATCGGAGTCTAACTTGGTTTTCTTTTGCTCCAGCATTTCAGTGGTTTCCTAGCTGTCGAGTTCTCGCCGTTGGTTCAGCTCTGTGGTTGTTTGATTTTTTGTGTTCACGGAGATGTTGCACTGATGAGTTAGGAGGCTTTCATGTGGACTAAACAAATTATTTGTCTAAATCGCAATGGAAATAAGGGCGAGGATTGTGGCCACGTAAAATCGATTTAAGCCCCCCAATGGAATTCGTTTCCGCTGACCGTTCCAATGCGGTTCTTCTGTCGCGATTTATTTATGTTATGGTTTGTCTTTCGGTGTTTGTGTCGCTTGTGTAATTTTATTTTGGATATCCTATTGGCCTTTTTGTGGGAAGGTACTCTCCTTTTGGCTTTCCGCTGTTGTTGTTTCCATTAGATCTGTTGTCGCATGTTTGTGGGTCTTTCCCTTTGGTGTCTCTGATGGGAGCTATGGGTTGATTGTATCGATTCCTGATCATTGCCTCTACTTCTATTTTATCATTTTTGACCGAGCTTTTAGTTGCCTTCTAAATACCAGACTTGCTCCCATTGGATATAAATCCCATGTTTTATTTCAATGTGAGAAAATGATAGGTATAAGGGACTAGCATGATGTATGTTTTTTATAAATATATCTGCAAGCTCAAAGAAATTGTTGCTGATTTTATATGGCCACCCCTCCTTTAAAAATGTTGGTTTGTATTTACCTTTCCCCAACCTACCCCACCCATCCAACCCCACCTATCCATCCACTGGTAAACAATTCTGATTCTCCGTTCTAGTAGGTAAACAGATCAACATGTTTTTGTATCATTAACTGGTTGGGCTTGGATAGCTCTATTAACAAGTATGGTTTGAAAAGATTTGAATGTGTAGTTTTTGTGGCAGCAGGTAAAAGGTTACTATTGTCGCCTTTTGAAAATATTTAGTGGGTCTATAGCAAAGGTAGAAATATTAGCAGCACTGTCCTGTTTTCGGTCATTACATACTACAGTAGAATTCCGCTTAAAGACCACCCCTATATTAGGACCACTCCACTATAAAGACCGGTTTTAACATTCCCAAATTATTTTCTATATAATTCATTGCTATGTATTCCGATAAAAGAGACGAACCCGCTATTCAGTATTAAGACCGTTTTCAAAAGACAATATCTGTCATTAATGTTCGCTATTTTGCCATGGATAATGTAAAAATGTGATGGTAGTGCTAATTTAGGTCTAACTGGGGGTTTTTGATGATTTTTTGCCTCTGATTTTTGTTCTTGGGAGCGGGGTGTACTTTAAAGTCATGTAAATCGGTTATATCGATGTGTTTGGAAAGAAGACTTGCAGTAACTGCATTTGCAGAAACACAAGAAAAAATCTACTTCAGCTGGAATATTAGAGTAAGGTTTCATGGCACTAGGACTATGTCTCCAACCAAAGCAAAACTTAAAACTCGTCTCTTCTAAACAGCCCGCTGCAATATCCCGATAAGTTTTCTCATCCGGTATATGTTCTAATTAATTGTATTCATATCAAAAGGATATGAACAGATGAATTCAGCTGTTTCTCATGGCATTAAGGCATTTATAAACATTTTCTTGGCAGTTTTGTCTTCAACATATCCTCACAAATATCATCTTTTATATTAAATGTGGCTTGTAGGTGTGAAAATAGCCATGAAAATGAGTATTGGTCCTATTTAGGAATAATTCTGTGCATTTTACGATAGAATTATTCCAAAGACATTGGAGAAGAAACACTAATGCTAGCCAGTGTCTAGGTTCCATTCCAGAAAGCGGTAAACTTTGCACTTTCAAAAACATATGGTTAACTCGGCTTTCGTAGTTGAATCTGAAAACGATAACTTTTTCGTATCTTTGTGACTGAACTTTTATTATGTGTGAGTAAATTTATTAGATATGACCTAAATTTATATTTGGCAGTTCTTTTGATGCATCATAATAAAAAATAAGGGTTTGTTATTGGTAGCATTGCACTAGATACTGGGAGGTGCCGGGTTTTATCACTTTTGGACCGAGCTTTTAGCTGCGTTCTAAATACCAGACGAGGAGGCCTTCATGCGGACTGAACAAATTATTTGTCTAAATCGCGACGGAAGTAAGGGCGAGGATTGTGGCCACGTAAAATCGATTTAAGCCCCCCCCCCCCCCAGTGGAAATCTTCCACTGACCGTTCCAAGGCGGCTCTTCTGTGGCGATTTATTTATGTTGTTGTTTGTTACTTACTGTGTGTATCACTTGTGTCTTTTGGTTTTGGATGGCCATACGGCCATTTTGTGGGAAAGTAACTGTCCTTATGGCCTTCCTTTGTTTAGGTTTCCATTATGGTTTGGTCGCTTAATGTTTGTATTTCTTTCCCTTTGGTGTCTTTTATGGGTGGAGTAAGTTAATTGTATCAATTCCTGATCTTTGTTTTACTTCTACTTTGCTTCCATTGGATATATATCCCATGTTTTATTTCAATGTGAGAAAGTGAAAGTATAAGGGACTAAAATGAGGCATGTTTTATAAATATCCCTGCAAGTTCAAAGAAATGGTTGCTGATTTCATATGGTCAACCCTCCTTTAAAAAGTTTTTCGTATTTACTCCGTTCCAGTAGGTAAAAAACATGGTTGACTGTAACTTGAAAAAGAGCAGTACAAAATGTTGAGTTTTCTCATTAACTTGTTCGGCTAGGATGGTTCTATAAACAAGCAAGCTTTGAAAAGTTTTGTATAAGTAGTTTTTGTGGGCGCAGGTAAGTCGTCTATGGAAATATTTAGTGGTTAGCTCCCAATAGCAAAGGTAGAAATGTCAGCAGCGCTGTCCGGTTTCAGTCGATACTTACATGTGTGTTTGGAAAGAAGAACTTCAGCCTTTAGCTGAAGAGAGAGCTATAGTAGATCCACATATTTGTCATTCAGCCACCCAGTTTGCTGTGTGTGTTACCGAAGGCCAAGACAAGATTCCTACGCTATACTGGTTACCAAAACTTCATAAAAGACCTTACAAAGCACGGTTTATTGCAAATTCCAGCTCTTGCACTACCACTGAACTTTCTAAATTATTAACATCATGTCTTACTGCGATTAAAACGCATGTGATTAAATATTGTGATAAAGTCTTTGAAAGATCAGGAAGAAATCTGTTTTGGTATATAAAAAAATCGAATGATGTTTTAAATAAATTGAAATCCAGACATTTCCGATTTTTCCACTCTTTACACTACACTTCCTCATAATCTTATAAAAGAAAAGCTTAATGATTTACTTGAATGGACTTTTCACAGAGAAGATTCTCTCTATCTTGCATGTAATGTCAGAAATGCATTTTTCACTTCTAAAGAGCATAAGAATTATACACTTTGGTCATGTCAGAAAGTGTGTGATGCCCTCAACTTTCTACTTCACAATATTTATATTAGATTTGGTACTAAGTTATTTAGACAAATTGGTGGTATTCTGATGGGTACGAATTGCGCACCTCTTGTACCTGATCTGTTCTTGTATTGTTATGAAAGAGACTTCATGTTGTCGCTTTCCATTGATAAACAATCTGAAATTAATGAAGCTTTTAGCTCCACTTCTAGATATTTAGATGATTTATTAACTATTGATAATACCTATTTCGAACGGGCCTCCGTGGCCTAATGGATATGAGCGCTGACTTTTAGTCATTAGGTCTCTCACCGCCGTGGGTTCGAGCCTCGCTCGGGTCACGTGTGAGACGCCAAGTTCTGCAACGGAAGGTCAGGTGGTTTTTCTCCGGGTACTCCGGTTTTCGCCCACCTATGATTAACGATCGGCTCGATATGAGTGAAATAATCTTGAAAGGGCCGTAAAACCCAAACCAAACAAAAAAATACCTATTTCGATGGTTTGATCAGTCAGATATCGTGAATATTCTGAGAAATCAGAAATAAATTATTGATTTAGACTCATTTTCTAGACAGGATTTTAATTATTTGGATCACATTTTGATTTATATCAGTCTTTGAATCGACTGCCTGTTCGAAATTCGCAAAATTGCAGTATGTTTCCTCTGGCTTTCTTTGCCGGATAATTACAGGGTCACTGATGAGGCTTTATTAGCCGAAACTACGTAGTATGGCCCATCTTTGTTCTTATGAATGTTTTCATTGCTCTTAAAGGAACTCATTTTTGATTTTTATTTGCCTTCACTGCAGCTGGTGTTGTGCCGTGTGGCGGCCGTAAAACGTCTCCTCGTACATCAACCATAGTGCAGTTTATATTTTACTTTTGGTCCTTTGAGATCATCGTGAATATTCTGAAAAAGCAGAAATAAATTATTGATTTAGACTCATTCTGGACAGGTTTTTAATTATTTGGATCCCATTTTGATTTATATCAGTCTTTGAATCGACTGCCTGTTTGAAATTCGCAAAATTGCAGTATGTTATCTCTGGCTTTCTTTGCCGGATAATTACAGGGTCACTGATGAGGCTTTATTAGCCGAAACTACGCAGTATGGCCCATCTTTGTTCTTATGAATGTTTTCATTGCTCTTAAAGGAACTCATTTTTTATTTTTATTTGCCTTCACTGCAGCTGGTGTTGTGCCGTGTGGCGGCCGTAAAACGTCTCCCCGTACATCAACCATAGTGCAGTTTATATTTTACTTTTGGTCCTTTGAGATCATCGTGAATATTCTCAGACATCAGAAATAAATTATTGATTTAGACTCATTCTAGACAGGTTTTTAATTATTTGGATCCCATTTTGATTTATATCAGTCTTTGAATCGACTGCCTGTTCGAAATTCGCAAAATTGCAGTATGTTTCCTCTGGCTTTCTTTGCCGGATAATTACAGGGTCACTGATGAGGCTTAATTAGCCGAAACTACGTAGTATGGCCCATCTTTGTTCTTATGAATGTTTTCATTGCTCTTAAAGGAACTCATTTTTGATTTTTATTAACCCCCAGGACTTCAGTTAAATAAAGCAAATTCTTCTGAAACCGAGGCCCCGTTTTTGGATTTACATCTATCTATTGTAGATGGGTTTGTTTCGTGCAAAATTTATGATAAAGGCGATGACTTTGATTTTGAGATTGTAAATTTTCCTTTTTTGGATGGTGATGTTCCTCGTGCGCCATCCTATGGCGTTTATATCTCGCAATTGATTCGATTTGCTAGAGTGTGTAGTCATGTAACTGACTTCAACACTCGTAATAAATTATTAACGGCTAAACGTCTCAATCAGGGTTATCGGTACCATAAACTACGCAAAGCCTTTTCAAAATTTTATAGACGCCATTCTGATTTAATTTCAAAATTCAATATTGGACTTAAATCTCTTCTGCATCAAGGTCTATCGCAGCCCGAATTTTATGGTGACTTAGTATACAAATTCAGAAAAATATATAACCGCAATGACTTCAGCACCCAATTTCGTAAAATCATTCTCCGATATAAAAAGATTGGGTACAACATGGATGTTATACGTCAGACTGCATGCATGGTAGTTAACCAAATCACGGTTGGCAACTTTGCTTCCCTCTTTAATTGCACGCCGGTGGGGCAGGTCTCAGATTCTATGACGGTGCCTACGTAAAGGCTTATTGAGAGTTAGAGAGATCTAAATCAAGGTAATTTAGGTTGGTGCCTGATGCTCTGTCTCTGGTCGGGCCCATCGGAGTCTAACTGTTGGTTTTCTTTTGCTCCAGCATTTCAGTGGTTTCTTGCTGTCGAGTCCTCACCGTTGTCTCACCTCTGTGGTTCTTTGATTATGTGTGTTCACGGAGATGTTGCACTGATAAGTTAGGAGGCCTTCATGAGGACTGAACAAATTATTTGTCTAAATCGCGACGGAAGTAAGGGCGAGGATTGTGGCCACGTAAAATTTAAGCCCCCAAGTGGAAATCTTTCCACTGACCGTTCCAAGGCGGTTCTTCTTTTGCGGTTTATTTATGTTGTTGTTTGTTACTTACTGTGTGTATCACTTGTGTCTTTTTATTTTGGATGGTCATATGGCCATTTTGTGAGAAAGTAACTGTCCTAATGGCCTTCCTTTGTTTGGGTTTCCATTATGGTCTGGTCGCTTAATGTTTGTGTTTCTTTCCCTTCGGTGTCTTTGATGGGTGGAATAAGTTAATTGTATCGATTCCTTTGTTGTACTTCTACTTTGCAGTTATTGCATTTGCAGAATCACAAGAAAGTATCTACTTCATCTCGAATATAAGAGTAAGGTTTCAGGGCACTAGGAATATGTCTAAAACCAAATCAAAACTTAAAAATCGTCTTTCCTAAACAGCCCGCTGCAATATCCCGTTATTTTTTTTCATCCGTTATATGTTCTTATTTATTGTATTCATGTCAAAAGGTTGTGGACAGATGAATGCAGCTATTAATCATGGCATTAAGGCATTAATAAACATTTTCTTGGCAGTTTTGTCTTCAAAATATCCTAAACTTTTTTTTTTAGTTTAAATAGGGGGTGTAGGTGTGAAAATAGCCATTAAAGTGAGTATTGGTACTATTTAGGCACAATTCTGTGCATTTTAGGATAGAATTGTTCCAAAGACATTGGAGATAAAACACTGGTGCAAGCCGGTGTCTAGGTAACATTCCAGAAAGAGGTTAACTTTGCACTTCTCAAAAATATTTGGTCTGCTCGGCTTTCATAGTTGAATAAGAAAGCGATAACATTTTCGCAAACTTGAAAGATTCTATGTGACTGAACTTATTATGATAAGTAAATTATTAGATATGACCTAAATTTCTATTTGGCAATTCTTTTGATGCATCTTTCTTTGCGACTGAAATTTAAAGCTATGTAAATCAGATTTTCTTGATGTGTTTCGAAAGAAGACTTGCAGTAATTGCATTTGCAGAAACACAAGAAAGAATCTACTTCATCTGGTATATAAGAGTAAGGTTTCATGGCACTAGGACTAGGTCTCAAACCAAAGCAAAACTTCACAATTGTCTCTCCGAAACAGCCCGCTGCAATATCCCGATAAGTTTTCTCATCTGTTATATGTTCTAATTTATTGTATTCATGACAAAAGGATTCTATCAGATATATCCAGATATTTCTCACGGCATTAAGGCATTTGTAACATTTTCTTGGCAGTTTCGTCTTCAAAAATCCCAAAATGTGTAAGTTTTTACTTTAAATAGGGGGTGTAGATGCGAAAATAGCCATAAACATTTTTTTTTTAGTTTTTGTGGGTGCAGGTAAGTCGCCAAACATTTGTAGTTCTAACTAATTATGTTTCATATAATGTATCTACATGGCATGTATTTATACCCCAACAAGTGAAATTTGGGGGGTATATAGGAGTGAGCTTGTCGGTCGGTCGGTCGGTCTGTCGGTCTGTTGACTTGGTTTCCAGACGATAACTCAAAAAGCGCTTCACTGATTTTTTTAATGTTTGGTACACTGATGTAACATCATAAAATACAGGTCAAGTTCGATTTCCACTACAATTCGTCAATTTTCGACATAGTTATGGCCCCTTTCAAGTGAAAAAATTGCAAAATGGCGCTGTTGTACTATCAAGGCAGTTTTTGTGGGGTATTCATCACCTTTAGTGATAGCTCGTGGTTTGCCATGGATAATGTACAAATACGATGGTAGTGCTAATCTAGGTCTAACTGGGTGTATTTGATGAGTTTTTGCCTCTGATCTTTGTTCTTGGGAGGGGGTGTACTTTAAAGGCATGTAAATAAGTTTTCATTGATGTGTTTGAAAAGAAGACTTGCAGAAAATGCATTTGCAGAAACACAAGACAGAATCTGGAATATAAGAGTAAGCTTTCATGGCACCAGGACTATGTCTCAAACAAAAGCAAAACTTAAAAATTGTCTCTCCGAAACAGCTTGCTGCATTACCCGGATAGGTTTTCCCATCCGTTATATGTTCTAATTTATTGTATTCATGTCAAAACGATTCGAATATGTTGAATATATTCAGATATTTCTCAAGGCATTTATAAACATTTTCTTGACAGTTTTGTTTTCAAAATACCCTAAAAAATGTCATTTTTACTTTAAATTGGGATGTAGTGTGAAAATAGCCAAAACAATTGTATGTGTAGTTTTTGTGGTTGCAGTTAAGTCGCCTGTGGAAATATTTAGTGATAAACTCCCAATAGCAAAGGAAGAAATGTCAGCAGCACTGTCAATCTGGCTGAGGGCAATGGACATTTAATATTTTTGTGACTTGACTGAGTAAGTTAATTGTATCGATTCCTGATCTTTGTTTTACTTCTTTTTCGATTGAATTCCATTTAAATAGACGTAATTGTTAGAAATCAATTTTTCATGTACCTGTTTAATAAAAAATCTTTGCAGGCTTCAACCATAGTGCAGTTTATATTTTACTTTTGGTCCTTTGAGATCAGCGTGAATATTCTGAGTAATCAGAAATAAATTATTGGTTTAGACTCATATTCTAGACAGAATTGTAATTATTTGGACCCCATTTTGATTTATATCAGTCTTTGAATCGACTGCCTATTCGAAATTCGCAAAATTGCAGGATGTTTCCTCTGGCTTTCTTTGCCTGATCATTACAGGGTCACTGATTAGGCTTCATTAGCCGAAACTACGTAGTATGACCCATTTTCTTTCTTATTAATGTTTTCATTGCTCCTAAAGGAACTCATTTTTGATTTTTATTTGCCTTCACTGCAGCTAGTGTTGTGCCGCGTGGCGGCCGTAAAAAGTCTCCCCGTACATCAACCTTAGTTCAGTTTATATTTTGCTTTTGGTCCTTTGAGATCAGCGTGAATATTCTGAGTAATCAGAAATGAATTATTGGTTTAGACTCATATTCTAGACAGGATTTTAATTATTTGGACCCCATTTTGATTTATATCAGTCTTTGAATCGACTGCCTATTCAAAATTCGCAAAATTGCAGGATGTTTCCTCTGGCTTTCTTTGTCGGAGCATTACAGGGTCACTGATGAGGCTTTATTAGCCGAAACTACGGAGTATGACCCATCGTCTTTCTTATGAATGTTTTCATTGCTCTTAAAGGAACTCAGTTTTGATTTTTATTTGCCTTCACTGCAGCTGGTGTTGTGCGGTGTGGTGGCCGTAAAACGTCTCCCCGTACATCAACCATAGTGCAGTTTATATTTTACTTTTGGTCCTTTGAGATCAGCGTGAATATTCTGAGTAATAAGAAATAAATTATTGGTTTAGACTCATTTTCTAGACAGGATTTTAATTATTTGGACCCCATTTTGATTTATGTCAGTCTTTGAATCGACTGCCTATTCGAAATTCGCAAAATTGCAGGATGTTTCCTCTGGCTTTCTTTGCCGGATCATTACAGGGTCACTGATGAGGCTTTATTAGCCGAAACTACGTAGTATGATCCATCTTCTTTCTTATTAATGTTTTCATTGCTGTTAAAGGAACTCATTTTTGATTTTTATTTGCCTTCACAGCAGCGGGTGTTGTGCCGTGTGGCGGCCGTAAAACGTCTCCCCGTACATCAACCATAGTGCAGTTTATAGTTTACTTTTGGTCCTTTGAGATCAGCGCGAATATTCTGAGTAATCAGAAATAAATTATTGATTTAAACTCATATTCTAGACAGGATTTTAATTATTTGGACCCCGTTTTGATTCAATGCTCTTAAAGGAACTCATTTTTGATTTTTAATTCACTAAGTCCCTTGAATTTTATCTACTTCACAAAAACGTGCTTATGACATTAGAAATGTATTTACTGACTAGCGTAAGCACTGACAGTAATCATGGTAATGTTGGTGAATTTATTTTCTATATTTTCCATATTTTTGCTTGCAAACATCATTAGAACTACCTCCAGGAGTAACCACAACCTACATGTATATTTTGTGCAAAAAAGTAAAATAATAAACATTGAAAACTCTATTGCATCCATTGCGACAACACATCTGTGTGCTATAATGGCACCTCTAAAAACTGTGGCACTAGCACTTTGCATCTTCTCTTCCTAGTACGTGTACTTTATAATATACATAGCTGGAGTCAAAAGAATTGCTGATATCATTTTTTCAATAAGTATAAATGAATTAACTGATTTTTCTTCTTGGTTTATGGCCAGTTTGAATCGAGGGGGGGGGGGGGCAATTGTCTCTTTCTGAAAAAAAGCACTGGGGTGTGGGCAAATGTCCATACCAAAAATAAGCAGTGGGGGGGGGGGAATATCCGGTATGCCGGTATTTTCAACTGGAAGAGCGAAAGAAGTCCGTTAATACATTTTTTCTTGGGGGTGGGGGGGGGCAAATGTCCTGGGGGGGGGGGGGGCAAATGTCCTGGAAACTGACTAAATTACTAACACAACAACTCTCAAGACCTTGTTTATTCAAGAGAGCACAAGTTTATTCAAGTGAGCACAGGATAGGCAGGGACAAGGATGGACTAAAGGATGTCATGTTTTATATGACTTTAATCGATAAGTCAAGGTGACAGTAAACAGATGAGTACTGTGGCAGGTTCAAATAGGCCTTTTTCATTAATTACATTTTTTATAATTAATTTAGATAGTAACAAATAAACAGGTACCAGATCTTAGTATAATGTACCTGTATTATTGAAAATGCCCATATATCACTGCTGAGTATATGATTCTGTTTTAATTCAAGGGTGGAAAATGTCATTTTCTGGTATTTGCCGGTATTTTCAACTGGGGGAGCGAAAAAAGTCCGTTAATACATTTTTTCATGGGGAGGGGGGAGGGGTTGGCAAACGTCCTGGGGGCAAATGTCCTGGAAACTGACTAACTTACTAACACAACTCTCAAGACCTTGTTTATTCAAGAGAGCACAAGTTTATTCAAGTGAGCACAATATAGCCAGGGGTAAGGGTGGACTAAAGGATGTCATGTTTTATATGACTTTAAACGATTAGTCAAGGTGACAGTAAACAGATGAGTACTGTGGCACGTTCAAAATAGGCCTTTTTATTAATTACATTATTTATAATTAATTTAGATAGTAACAAATAAACAGATACCAGAGTTAAGTATAATGTAACCTCTATTATTAAAAATGCCCATATATCACTGCTGAGTATATGGTTCTGTTTTAATGCCAGGGTGGAAAATGCCATTTTCTGGTATTTGCCGGCATTTTCCAGTATTTGCCGGTATTTACCGGTAAATGCCACCGGCATTGAAAATACTCATATTTGCCGGCATTTTGCAAACCCTGAAAGGAAAACTTAAAATTCGTCTCTCAGAAACAGCCCGCCGCAATATCCCGATAAGTTTTCTCACCCGTTATATATATTACTTTATTGTGTTCATGTCAAAAGGATACGAACATATATATTCAGATATTTCTTATGGCATTTATAAACATTTTCCTGGCAGGTTTGTCTTCAACATATCCTCATTGTTTACTTTAAATAAGGGGTGTAGGTGTGAAAATAACCATAAAATGTGAATGTGTAGTTTTTGTTGGTGCAGGTAAGTCGCCTATGGAAATATTAAGTGTAAGCTCCCAATAGCAAAGGTAGAAATGTCAGCAGCACTGTATTGTTTTCAGTCATTACATACTATTTCCATACATTTGTAGTTCTATCCAATTCTGTTTCATAAAATGTTTTCGTGGCATGTATTTTGCCATGGATAATGTAAAAATGTGATTGTAGTGCTAATTTCGGTCTAGATCGTTTTTTTTTTTTGACGAGTTTTTGCCTCTGATCTATGTTCTAGGGAGGGGGTGTACTTTAAAGGCATGGAAATCAGTTTTTGTTGATGTGTTTGGAACGAAGACTTACAGTCATTGTATTTGCAGAGACACAAGAAAGAATCTACTTCATCTGCAATATAAGAGTAAGGTTTCATTGCACTAGGACTATGTCTCAAACAAAAGCAAAACTTAGAAATTATCTCTCCGAAACAGCCCGCTGAAATATCCTGATAAGTTTTCTCATCCGTTATATGTTCTAATTTATTGTATTCATGTCAAATGGTTGTGAACAGAATTATTCAGCTATTTCTCGTAGTATTAAGACATTTATAAACATTTTCTTGGCAGTTTTGTCTTCAAAATGTCCTCAATATTGTTTTTTTTTTTTTTTTTTACTTTAAATGTGGGGTGTAGGTATGAACATAGCCATACAAATGAGTATTGGTGCTATTTAAACATATTTCTGTGCATTTTAGGATAGAATTGTTCCAAAGACATTGGAGAAGAAAAACACTGATGCAAGCCAGTGTCTAGATTCCATTCCAGAAAGAGATAAACTTTGCACTTTTCAACAAGATGTGTTTGTGAAACACTGATGCCCCCGGACAGCGCATGTTAAATATGAAAGCAGTATCACTAAGCAATCGAAAGGTATGGCCAAAGTTCAAGCCTTAAAAAAGTAGGACAAGGTCACAAGTTAAAAATATATGGGATCGTTGGAAAGGCCATGTGACACAGAATACACATGTGAAATATGTAAGCCTTATCACTTACCAATCGAAAGTTATGGCTAATGTTAAAGTTTTTAAAAAGTAGTTCAAATGTCAAGTTCAAGGTCAGGAGGTCAACAATTATGGTACCTCTATGAAGGTCTTTTGACAAGGAATGCACCTGTGAAATGTGAAAGCCATACCACTTACGAATAAACAGTTTTGGCCAAAGTAAAAGTTTTTAAAAAGTAGGTCATATATCAAGGTCACGAGGTCAAAAATGGTACCACCAGGCATGTCTTGTAAAATGCATGCACATGTGAAATATAAAAGCCCTATCACTTACCAATAGAAAGTTATGGCCTATGTTTAAGTTTTTAGAAACTTGGTAAAAGGACAAGGTCACAAGGTAAAAATTAATGGTACCATGAAAAAGGTCTTAAGGCAAGGAATGCACATGTGAAATATGAAAGCCCTACCACTTACAAATTGAAAGTTATGCCAATGTTAATGTTTTTAAAAAGTAGGTCAAATGTCAAGGTCATGGGGTGAAAAATTAGGTTAGCACTAGTAAGGTCTTGTGACAAGGAATGCACATGTGAAATATGAAACCCCTATCACATATCAATCGAAAGCTATGGCCAATGATAAGTTAAAAAAACAAGGAATTTTAGCGAATTTTTAGACACTAAAGGGCCATAACTCCGACATAAATAAGAGGACCAACGTGAAAATGGTGTTACACCCGGCACTTCAAAAGGAATGCATGTGCAAAGTTTCAACTCAATCGGTGAAGAAATGTGGAAGAAGTTTGCATCACAAGCTTTTAGCGCATATTTTAGAAAATAAAGGGCCGTAACTCCGATGTAAATGATAGGACCAATGTGAAAATTGTAAAAGGCACCCCTGCACCTCACAAGGAATGCATGTGCAAAGTTTCAGCTCAATCTGTGAAGAAATGTGGAAGAAGTTTGCATCACAAGGTTTTTTAGCGCATTGCATTTTTTAGAAAATAAAGGGCCTTAACTCCGACGTAACTGATAGGACCAATGTGAAAATTGTGTTAGGCACCCCTGCTACTAACAAGGAATGCATGTGTAAAGTTTCAGCTCAATCGGTGAAGAAATGTGGCAGAAGTTCGCATCACAAGGTTTAAGCGCATTTATTTTGCAAATAAGGGGCCATAAATCACATGTAAATGAGAGGACCAACGTGAAAATTGTGTTAGGTTTCCCGGAAGCTTTTAGCGCATATTTTAGAAAATAAAAGGCCGTAACTCCGACGTAAATGATAGGACCAATGTGAAAATTGTGTTAGGCACCCCTGCACCTCACAAGGAATGCATATGCAAAGTTTCATCTCAATCGGTGCAGAAATGTGGAAGAAGTTCGCATCACACGATTTTTTAACGCATTTTTAGACAAAAGGGCCATTACTCCGATGTCAATGTGGGGACCAACGTGAAAATTGTGTTAGGCATCCCACCAGGTCACCAGGAATGCATGTGCAAAGTTTCAGCTCAATCGGTGAAGAAATGGGGAAGTAGTTTGCATCACCTTTTGATGCATAATTCTTTGTGACTTAGCTTTAAAGCCATGTAAGTCAGTTTTTCTTGATGTGATGGAAAGAAGACTTGCAGTAATTGCATTTGCAGAAACGCAACAAAGAATCTACTTCATCTGGAATATTTTATGTATAAACATATTGTATTGCATCATAAATCAAGCAATAGGGTCGGGCCACAAGTTCTGCGAATATTAGTTACGGCCCTCCCCTACGAAACAGTATTACAGTAATATACATGCACATCATAGTGGCAAATACAGAGACATTTGGAATACTTCATAATGAGTGATATAACAAATAAGCATATATCACATTTTCCAAAGATGATGAGAAAAAAAAATGATGAGAAAAAAAAATGATGAGAAAAAAAATGTATAAGATATGTGATAATGAATAATTAATTGAAAGAAAAACAGTGTGATAAAATAATGAACTGAAAATGGAATGAAATGTCATGCTGGCCTAAGTGAGCAGCAGCCTAGTTGGCGAAAGTTTAGTATCCTTAATAAATGTTTGTACGGCTGTAAAGATGAACGTGTTATCTTCTATCGACAGACTAACATCACCAAATAAAAGAATATTAATATTCCTTTGATGCAAAGCTGTGGTTAATTGGAAAAGTATTACTCTTTCGTTAGTGTAATGTGAACAGCGAAAACAATAATGATCAGCATCTTCAACTTCGTCAGAGCAACTACACGTGAAACTAGGTGTTAAGTGATTTATATATAAGTCAAGACGTAAATTACTACAATTATTTCTAATTCTTACGTGTAAAGCAGACACATATATGTTACCAATTCTATAGTGTAATGGGACTTTCGAGTTATTTTGTTGCCTTTTCAATTGATAATTAAAACTTAAATGAGACGGTAAATTATGTAATTCTACGTCAGGAGAATTCCATGCTAAAATTGAGGATGGAATACACGATTTGCGAGAGATTTCAGTCCTGCAGAAAGGAGCGGTAATATCTGCTTGCTTTCGGAGATTGTAAGCATTTGCTTTTCCCACTAAAGGAGGAACAGATCGGATATATATATGTAGGAACGAACCCGTTTATTACTTTATACATAAATACAAGTTTTTGCTTTCTTCGACGTTCCAAAAGTGACACCCAGCCACATTCTCTGTCCAGATTGCCCAGAGAAACTGATCTGGTTAAGCTTGTAACTATGCGGGCAGCTTCATTCTGAAGTGTTTGACGCGAGTTAATATTCTCTACAGTACAGCCATCCCATACAACACATGAATATTCGATAATAGGCAACAAGTACGATAAATAAATTTGGTTTAATGCAACACGACTAAATGTATATTTCATTTTCGTTATTATGCCAATAACTTTTGATGCACTGTTTTAATATTCTCAATATGGGAATGCCATTTACCGTTACTACTGAAGGTTAGACCTAAATGTTTATGATTTGTAACAAATTTTCCTGACACTGGGTCTACCAGTCCTAGCTCTACCCCGTAAATCTGAGTGCCAAGCGAGGAGCAGCTAGTACCGTTTTTTAACGATTTGGCATGTCGCGGCCCGGGATCGAACCCGTGACCTCCCGTCCCCCGGAGCGGACACTCTACCAACTGAGCTATCGGGGCCGGTACTAGGACTATGTATCAAACCAAAGCAAAACTTAGAAGTTGTCTTTCCAAAACAGCCCGCTACAATATCCCGATAAGTTTTCTCATCCGTTATACGTTCTAATTTATTGTATTCATGTCAAAATGATTCAAACAGATATATTCAGATTTTTCTCATGCCATTAAGGCATTTATGAACATTTTCTTGGCAGTTTTGTCTTCAAAATTGCATCAAAAATGCCATTTTTTACTTTAAATATGGGGTGTAGTTGTGAAAATAGCCATAAAAATGAGTATTGGCGCTATTTAGGCATAGTTCTGTGCATTTTAGTATAGAATTGTTCCAAAGACATTGGAGAAGAAACAATGATGGAATAAGTTCTAGAAAGGATTATCCTTTGGAAACAATGAATACACCACAGAACCGGAAAATATGGAGTGTACATGTTTTCTGGGCCAGACTAGCAAGTTTCGGCCATTTAGGCCTCATCAGTGACCCGCAAGTATTTTCGAAATTCCTCAATGGAATCAATGATCCAAAAGGACAATAAAATATAAACTACACTATGATGTAGGGCAGGGAAACTTTTTACGGCCGCCACACATTCCCAGATAACAGCTGTAGTGACGTCAAATAAGTTCTAGAAAGGGTTATCCTTTTGAAGCAAGGAATTCACCACAGAACCGGAAAATATGGAGTGTACATGTTTTTTGGACTAGCTAGTTTCGGCCATTTAGGCCTCAGCAGTGACCGTCAAGTATATTCAAAATTCCACAAAGCCAGTGTCTAGGTTCAATTCCAGAAAGAGGTAAACGTTGCACTTTTCAAAAAGATATGGTTTGCTCATCTTTCATAGTTGATTCTGAAAGTGATAACTTTTTGCAAACTTGAAAGATACTTTGTGACTGAACTTTTTTATTATCATGAGTAAATTATAAGAGTGCTATTTAGGCAGCTATTTATGCAAAATTCTGTGCATTTTAGGATATCAGTTGTTCCAAAGACATTGGAGAAGAAAGACTTATGCTAGCCGGTGTCTAGGTTCCATTCCAGAAAGAGGTAAACTGTGCACTTTTCAAAAACATATGGTTTGCTCTGAAAATGATATTTTTTTGCATACTTGAAATATTCTTTGTGACTGAATTTTTATCATGCATGAGTAAATTATTAGATATGACCTAAATTTCTATTTGGCAATGCTTTTGATGCATCATAAATAAAATAAGGGAAAGTGGTTGACTGTAACTTGAAAAGGAGCGGATCAACATGTGGATTTACTTGTTGGGCTAGGACAGTTCTATAAACAAGCCCGCTGCAATATCCCGATAAGTTTTCTCATCTGTTATATGTTCTGATTTATTGTATTCATGTCAAAAGGTTCTGAACAGATATATTCAGCTATTTCTCGTGGTATTTAGCCATTTATAAACTTTTTCTTGCCAGTTTTGTCTTTAAACTTTCCTCAAAAATGTGTTGTGTTACTTTATATAGGGGTATAGTTTGAAAATAGCAATTTAAAATGAGTATTGATGTTCTTTTGGCATAGTTCTGTGCATTTTAGGATATAATTATTCCCAAGACATTGGAGAAGAAACACTGATGCAAGCCGGTACCTGGGTTCCATTCAAGAAAGAGGTAAACTTTGCACTTTTCAAAAAACATATGGTTTGCTCGGCTTTCATAGTTGAATCTGAAAGCGATAACGTTTTCCCAAACTTGAAAGATTCTATGTGACTGAGTAAATTATTAGATATGCCCTAAATTTCCATTCTGCAATTCTTTTGATGCATCATAAAGAAAATAAGGGTTCGGTATTGGTAGCATTGCACTTGATAGTGGGCGGTGTCGTTTTTTATCACTTTTGGACAGAGCTTTTAGTTGCGTTCTAATCACCAGCCTTGCTTCTATTTGATATATATTCAGTCAAAAAAAGTAACTATAACAACTTCCGAGTGAAACTCACAAAATATCAGATAGCTATAGACTTAAATATGACTGCAGATATGTGAATCGGACGTTTAGCTAGAGAATGCTCAAACTTGCCCAGACCTTTCTGCTCCACAGTGGTCTTGCAATATGTGCCCAGAACGATTTTGCAAGAAAAAGGACATTGCGCACGCGCAGATAGTTTCTTTTGTGTCCAAGATGGAAGACATTATCCCCAGAACAACGGATAACACTAACTTTACAACACTTCGTGATCTTGCATTTTAAGCAAGGTTTTAATTTGTGAAATTCTCAGATTATCTCCCTTGCAATTAAAAATATAGCAATTTTCAACTGTTGTTATTCTAAAACCTGTCAATCAATGTTTGTCATTTTTAAATAAACGCCTTGTTTCCACCATTGCTGTTCATCGAGAAAATAAATAATGCAGAACATTCATGCAGCATGTAGCACTACCAATTTCGATTTTCTATGGAGTTTCCATTGAAAGCAGCATTTGACATAACTTCTAAGAATGGGAGGTCAATACATGATCGCCTATTTCTCGTAGCCGATGCAAATCAAGTTCCTAATCTTTTGTGAATAGACACAAATGGTACCTAATAAAATGTAACATGTATCAAATTCTAGAAATCTTGGGTAAAATAATTTTTTAGGATGTTAAATCATAGCATTTTTCATATTTTTTTCTGCGAAAATCACACAGTGACCCCTTGGGTGTTTAGAGCAATACTCTACGATAATGGGTTCAGGTAAACAAAACGAATGGAGCATTTGCACAAAAAATGAGTCCTATCACCAAAACATAACACATTTCCTGTAGTTTTCGTCTGAAGAATTTATGGCAACAGAAGCAATTTTAGGTATAGGAACTTTTTTGACCCAGTATATATCCCATGTTTTATTACAATGTGAGAAAATGACAGGTTAAAGGGACTAAAATGATGCATGTTTTATAAATATATCTGCAAGCTCAAATAAATTGTTGCTGATTTTATATGGTCACCCCTACTTTAAAAATGTTGGTTTGTATTTACTCCGTTCTAGAAGGTAAACAAACATGGTTGACTATAAATTGAGAAGGAGCATATCAACATGCCGATGTTTTTCTCCTTTTGTATGTGTAGTTTTTGTGGGCGCAGGTAAGTCGCCTTTAGAAATATTTAGTAGTAAGCTCCCAATAGCAAAGGTAGAAATGCCAGCATCACTGTCCTGTTTTCAGTCATTACATACTATTTCCACACATTTGTAGTTCTATCCATTTCTGTTTCATAAAATCTATCTTCATGGCAGGTATTTTGCCCTGGATAATGTAAAGCTGTGATGGTATTGCTAACTTAGGTCTAACTGTGTGGTTTTGACGTGTTTTTGCCTCTGATCTTTGTTCTTGGGAGGGGTGTACTTTTAAGGCATGTTAATCAGTTTTCTCTGTCTCTGTCTCTGGTCGGGCTCATCGGAGTCTAACTGTTGGTTTTCTTTTGCTCCAGCATTTCAGTGGTTTCTTGCTGTCGAGTCCTCACCGTTGTCTCACCTCTGTGGTTCTTTGATTTCTGTGTTCACGGAGATGTTGCACTGATGAGTTAGGAGGCCTTCATGCGGACTGAACTAATTATTTGTCTAAATCGCGACGGAAGTAAGGGCGAGGATTGTGGCCACGTAAAATCGATTTAAGCCCCCCAGTGGAAATCTTCCACTGACCGTTCCAAGGCGGCTCTTCTGTGGCGATTTATTTATGTTGTTGTTTGTTACTTACTGTGTGTATCACTTGTGTCTTTTAATTTTGGATGGCCATATGGCCATTTTGTGGGAAAGTAACTGTCCATATGGCCTTCCTTTGTTTAGGTTTCCATTATGGTCTGGTCGCTTAATGTTTGTATTTCTTTCCCTTTGGTGTCTTTTATGGATGGAGAAAGTTAATTGTATCAATTCCTGATCTTTGTTTTACTTCTACTTCACACGTGGCCCGAGCGAGGCTCGAACCTACGGCGGTGAGAGACCTAAATTCTCATCCGTTATATGTTCAAATTTGTATTCATGTCAGAAGGATGTGAACAGATATATTCAGCTATTTCTCATGGCATTAACTGGCTCCTGTTTCAACAGGGAATTTAATCCCCATTCACTACAGAAGGAAGTTGACCTGTATATTTTATTCCCTACAGACAAGGGAGGCCGAAAACGCTTGTTTAAACGAAAGGTTGGTTTGAAAAGCAGGATATCATTTGCAAAATAGGAGATCCACGATTGTGATAAAAATTAGTATTGAGGTGGTTTGGTTCCGAAAGAACAAGATTTTATAAACTACTAATGAAATAAACTGTTAGATGAGAACGTACATTTCAAAACTAAGTGTTATACGTCCGATTCTGTGAACTCTGGAGTCACATCAAATGAAAAGTGACTAATCTTATAACGTATATAAAATGAATCTTTCATTCTTTGATGTGCAGAGTGATGGATAATGAAAAGGTGACACACACACAGTAAAAATACATATTTTAGACACAAATGAGGTTATCTTCCGTCCAGTGTGCGGCCCACCAGCGCAGAATGATACACATAGTTGAATCTGGAAGCGATAAGTTTTTCGCAAACTTAAAAGATTCTTTTTGACTGAACTTTTATTATGCATGAGTAAATTATCAGATATGACCTAATTTTTTATTTGGTAATTCTTTTGGTACGGAATAAAGAAAATAAGGATTCGGTATTGGTAGCATTGCACTAGATACTTGGTGGTGCCGGCTTTTATCACTTTCGGACTGAGCTTTTAGTTGCGTTCTAAATACCAGACCTGCTTCCACTGGATATATATCCTATGTTTTATTTCAATGTGAGAAAATGACAGGTGGAAGGGATTAAAATGATGCATATTTATAAATATATCTGCAAGATCAACGAAATTGTTGCTGATTTTATATGGTAACCCCTCCTTTAAAAATGTCGGTTTGTATTTCATCCGTTTGAGTCGGTAAAGAATTATGGTTGACGGTAATTTGAAAAGGAGCAGATCAACATGTGGATTTTTTCTCATTACCTTGTTGGGCTAGGATGGTTCTTTAAGCAAGCAAGGTTTGAAAAGTTTTGTATGTGTAGTTTTTGAGGGAAGGTAAGTCGCCTATGGAAATATTTAGTGTTAAGCTCCAAATAGCAAAGGTAGAAATGTCAACAGCACTGTCCTGTTTTCAGTCATTAAATACTATTTCCACACATTTGTAGTTCTATCCAATTCTGTTTCATAAAATGTATCTTCATGGCATGTATTTTGCCATGGATAATGTAAAAATTGTGATGATATTGCTAATTTAGGTCTAACTGGGTGTATGTGATGGGATTTTGCCTCGGATCTATGTTCTTGTGAGGGGGGGGTGGTGTACTTTAAAGATATGTAAATGGATTTTATTGATGTGTTTAGAAAGAAGACTTGCAGTAATTGTATTTGTAGAAACACAAGAACTTCATCTAAAATATAAGAGTAAGGTTGCATGGCACTAGGACTATGTCTCAAACCAATGCAAATCTAAAAATTGTCTCTCCAAAACAGCCCGCTGCAATATCCCGATAAGTGTTCTCATCCGTTATAAGATCTATTTTATTGTATTCACCATGTCTCTCCAGAATAGCCCACTGCAATACCCGGATAAGTTTTCTGATCCGTTATATGATCTATTTTTTTTTGTATTTATCATGTCAGAGGGATGTGAACAGATATATTCAGCTATTTCCCATAGCATTAAGGCATTTATAAATGTTTCCTTGGCAGTATTGTTTTCAAAATATCCTCAAAAATGTCATTTTTTAAATAGGGGGTTTAGGTGTAAAAATAGCCATAAAAATGAGTACTGGTGCTATTTAGGCATACTTCTGTGCATTTTAGGGAAGAATTGTTCCAAAGACATTGGAGAATAAACACTGATGCAAGCCGGTGTTTGGGTTCAATTCTAGAGAGAGGTAAACTTTGCACTTTTCAAAAACATATGGTTTGTTCGGCTTTCATAGTTGAATCTGACAGCGATTACTTTTTCGCGAACTTGAAAGATTCTTTGTGACTGAACTTTTATGATTAATTATTAGATATGACCTAGATTTCTATTTGGCAATTCTTTTGATGCATCATAAAGAAAATACGGTTCGGTATTGGTAACATTGCACTAGATACTGGGAGGTGCCGGTTTTATCACTGTTCGACCGAGCTTTTAGTTGCGTTCTAAATACCAGACTTGCTTCCATTGGATGTATATCCCATGTTTTATTTCATTGTGAGAAAAGGACATGTATAAGGGTCTAAGATGATGCATGTTTTACAAATATATCTGCAAGCTCAAAGAATATTTTGCTGATTTTATATGGTCACCCCTTGCTTAAAAATGTTTTGTATTTACTCCGTTCTAGTAGGTAAACAAACATGTTTGACTGTAACTTGAAAAGAAGCAGATCAACATGTGGAGTTTTTTGTTTTATGAAAGTAGAAGTAAAACAAAGATCAGGAATTGATACAATTAACTTACTCCATCCATAAAAGACACCAAAGGGAAAGAAATACAAACATTAAGCGACCAGACCATAATGGAAACCTAAACAAAGGAAGGCCATATGGACAGTTACTTTCCCACAAAATGGCCATATGGCCATCCAAAATTAAAAGACACAAGTGATACACACAGTAAGTAACAAACAACAACATAAATAAATCGCCACAGAAGAGCCGCCTTGGAACGGTCAGTGGAAGATTTCCACTGGGGGGCTTAAATCGATTTTACGTGGCCACAATCCTCGCCCTTACTTCCGTCGCGATTTAGACAAAAAATTTGTTCAGTCCGCTCGAAGGCCTCCTAACTCATCAGTGCAACATCTCCGTGAACACAGAAGTCAAAGAACCACAGAGGTGAGACAACGGTGAGGACTCGACAGCAAGAAACCACTGAAATGCTGGAGCAAAAAAAACCAACAGTTAGACTCCGATGAGCCCGACCAGAGACAGAGCTTCCAATAGCAAAGGTAGAAATGTCAGCAGCACTTTCCTGTTTTCAGGCATTACATACTATTTCCACACATTTGTAGTTCTTTTCCAATTCTGTTTCATAAAATGTATCCTCATGGCATGCATTTTACCACGGATAATGTAAAAATGTGATGGTAGTGTGAATTTAGGTCTCACTGGGTGTATTTGATGGGTTTTAGTCTTTGATCTATGTTTTTGGGATAGGGTGTACCTTAAAGCCATGTAAATTAATTTCATGGAAGTGTTTAGAAAGAAGACTTGCAGTAATTGCATTTGCAGAAACACAAGAAACACAAGAAAGAATCTATAGGTACTTCATCTGGAATGTAAGCTTAAGGTTTCATGAGTCTAAGACTAAGTCGTAAACCAAAGCAAAACTTAAAAATTGTCTCTCCGAAACAGCCCGCTGCAATATCCCGATGAGTTATTTCATCCGTTATATGTTCTTATTTATTGTATTCATGTCAACATAATGTGAGCAGATATATTCAGCTATTTCTCTTGGCATTAAGTGGCTGCTGTTTCAACAGGAAATTTAATCCCCATTCACTACAGAAGGACAGTGACCTGTATATTTTATTCCCTACAGACGAGGGAGGCCGAAAACGTTTTTTTTTTTTTTTTTTTTTTTTTAAATAAAAGGTTGGTTTGGAAAACAGGAGATCCTTTGCAAAATATGAGATCCACCATTGTGATAAAAATAGTATTGAGGTGATTCGTTTCCGAAAGAACAAGATTTTATTAACTACTAAAGAAATAACCTGTTAGGTGAGAACGTATACTTCAAAACTAAGTAATAAGTGTCAATTCTGTTACCTCTGGAGTCACATGAAATGACAAGTTACAAATCAAATAACGTATATAAAATGCATCTTTCATTATTTCATGTGCAGAGTGATGGAACATAAAAAAGTGACACATACACAGTACAAATATATATGTTAGACACAGAAGAGGTTATCTTTCGTCTAGTGTGCGGCCCACCAGCGCAGGATGTTACGCGAACAAATGTAGCATGGTAGTAACATGAGATAGGAAATGTTTAAAAAGATAGATCTCGCGTAATAAATTTTGTAATGAAAAAGAAATGTAATTTTGTATGATGCATGTAAACAAATTTATTCACAAATTAAAACCGGATGAACGGACGATTGTTCTGTATATTGGAGGCTTTTACCCAACTGCCAAAGAAAATAGACATAAAAATGAGTATTGGTGCTATTTAGGTATAATTCTGTGCATTTTAGGATAAAATTATTCCAAAGACATTGGAGAGGAAATACTGATGCAAGCCGGTGTTTGGGTTCCATTCCAGAAAGAGGTAAGTTTTGCCCTTTTCGAAAACGTATGGTTTGCTCGGCATTCATAGTTGAATCTGAAACTGATGACCTTTTCGCAAACTTAAAAGATTCTTTGTGACTAAACTTTTATTATGCATGGGTTAATTATCAGGTATTACCTAAATTTCTATTTGGCAATTCTTTTGATACGTCATAAAGAAAATAAGGGTTCGGTATTGGTAGCATTGCACTAGATACTGGGAGGTGTCGGATTTTATCACTTTCAGACCGAGCTTTTAGTTGCGATCTAAATACCAGACCTGCTTCCATTGGAAATATATCACATGTTTTATTTCAATATGAGAAAATGACAGACGTAAGGGACCAAAATGATGCATGTTTTATAAATATATCTGCAAGCCCATAGAAAATGTTGCTGATTTTATATGATCACCCCGCCTTTAAAAATGTTGGTTTGTATTTACTCCGTTCAAGACGGTAAACAAATATAGTTGACTGTAACGGGAAAACGAGCAGATCAACATGTGGATTTTTTTCTCATTATCTTCTTGGGCTAGGATGGTTCTATAAACAAGCAAGATTTGAAAAGATTTGTTCGTGTAGATTTTGTGAGCGCAGGTAAGTCGCCTATGGAAATATTTAGTGTTCAGCCCCCAATACCATAGGTAGAATGTCAACAGCACTGTCCAGTTTTCAGTCATTAAATACTATTTCCTCACATTTGTAGTTCAATTAAATTTTGTTTCATAAAATGTATCTTCATGGCATGTATTTTGCCACGGACAATTTGAAAATGTGTTGGTAGTGCGAATTTAGGTCTGTCTGGGTGTATTCTATAAGTTTTTGCCTCTGACCAATGTTCTTGGGAGGGGGTGCACTTCAAAGCCATTTAAATCATTTTTATTGATATGTTAAGAAAGGAGACTTGCAATAATTATATTTGCTGAAACACAAGAAAGAATCTACTTCATCTGGAATATAAGAGAAAGGTTTCATGGCACTAGGACTATGTCAAAGACCAAATGAAATCTTAAAATTTGTCTCTCCGAAACAGCCCGCTGCAATATCCCGATAAGTTTTCTCATCCGTTATATGTTCTAATTTATTGCATTCATGTCAGAAGGATATGAACAGATATATTCAGCTATTTCTCATAGCATTAAGTGGCTCCTGTTTGAACAGGGAATTTCATCCCCATTCGCTACAGAAGGAAGGTGACCTGTATATTATTCCCTACAGACAAGGGAGGTCGAATACTTTGTTTAAATGAAAGGTTGGTTTGGAAAACAGGAGATCACTTGCAAAATATGAGCTCCACGATTGTGATTAAACAATTAGTATCCAGGTGATTCGTTTCCGAAAGAACAAGATTTTATAAACGACTAAAGAAATTAACTGTTAGATGATAACGTACACTTCAAAACTTAGTGATAAGTGTCCAATTCTGTAAACTCTGGAGTCACATGAAATGACAAGTTACTAATCTAATAACGTATATAAAATGCAACTTTCATTCTTTGATGTGCAGAGTGATGGAGCATGACAAAGTGACACATACACAGTACAAACACATATGTAAGAAACAGATGAGGTTATCTTCTGTCTAGTGGGCGGCCCACCAGCGCAGGATGATACACGTACAAATGTAGCATGGTAGTAACATGAGATAGGAAAGGTTTAAAAGGATAAATCTCGCGTAATGAATTTTGTAATGAAAAATAATGAAATTTTGAAAGATACATTTGAACAAATTTATTGCCAAAATAATACCGGATGAACGGACGATTGGTTTGTATGTTGGAGGCTTTTACCCAATTGCCAAAGAAAATAGCCATAAAAATGAGTATTGGTGCTATTTAGGCATATATCTGTGCATTTTAGGATAGAATTGTTCCAAGACATTGGAGAGGAAATACTGATGCAAGCCAGTGTCTGGATTCCATTCCAGAAAGAGATAAAATTTGCATTTTCAAAAACATACGGTTCGCTCAGCATTCATATTTGAATTTTTAGCGATAACTTTTTCGCAAACTTAAAATATTCTTTGTGACTGAACTTTTATTATGCATAAGTAAATTATCAGATATGACCTAATTTCTATTTGGCAATTCTTTTCATAGGTCATAAAGAAAATTAGGTTTCGGTTTTGGTAGCATTCGATAATAGGAGGTGCCGGGTTTTATCACTTTAGGGCCGAGCTTTTAATTACGTTCTAAATACCAGACCTGCTTCTATTGAATATATATCCCATGTTTTATTTCACTGTGAGAAATTGACAGGTGTACAGGACTAAAATGATGTTTTATAAATATATCTGCAAGCTCAAAGAAATTGTTGCCGATTTAATATGGTCACCCCGCCTTTAAAAATGTTGCTTTGTATTTACTCCGTTCTAGTCGGTAAACAAACATGGTTGACTGTAACTTGAAAAGGAGCAGATCAACATGTGGGTTATTTCTCATTAACTTGTTGGGCTAGGATGGTTCTATAAACAAGCAAGGTTTGAAAAGTTTTGTGTGTGTAGTTTTTGTGGGCGCAGGTAAGTCGCATATGGAAATATTTAGTGTTAAGCTCCCAGTAGCAAAGATAGAAATGTTAGCAGCACTGTCCTTTTTTCAGTCGTTACATACTGTGGCTCTAGGAAAATGTCTCAGACCAAAGCAAAACTTAGAATTTGTCTCTCCGAAACAGCCCGCTGCAATATCCCGATACGTTTTCTCATCCTTTATATGTTTTGATTATTGTATTCATGTCAAAACGTTGTTAAAAGATATATCCAGCTATTACTCATGGTCTTAAGTGGCTCCTGTTTCAACAGAGAATTTCATCCCGATTCACTACAGCAGGAAAGTGACCTGTATATTTATTCCCTACAGACACGGGAGCCCGAAAACGTTTGTTTAAATAAAAGAGTGGTTTAAAAAAAATGGGATCCTTTGCAAAATATGAGCTCCACGATCGTGATACAAAATAGTATTGAGGTGATTCTTTTCCGATTTTATAAACTACTAACGAAATAAACTGTTAGATGATAACGTACAATTCAATACTAAGTGAAAAGTGTCCAATTCTGTAACCTCTGGAGGCACATGAAATGACAAGTTACTAGTCTAATAACGTATATATAATGCATCTTCCATTCTTTGATGTGCAGAGTGATGGCGTATGAAAAAGTGACACATACAAACAACAAACACATATGTTAGACACAGATGAGGTTATCTTCCGTCCAGTGTGCGGCCCATTAGCACAGGATGATACACGTACAAATGTAGCATGGTAGTAAGTTGAGATAGGAAATGTTTAAAAGGATAGATCTCGCGTAATGAATTTTGTAATAAGAAAGAAATGTAATTTTGTAAAATTCATTTGAATAAATGTATTCACAAAATAATACCGGTTGAACAGATGATTGTTCTGTATGTTGGAGTCTTCTACAACTGCAACAGAAAATAGCGTAAAATGAATATTGGTGCTATTTAGTCATAAGTCTGTGCATTTTAGGATAGAATTGTTCCAAATGCATTGGAGAGGAAATACTGATGCAAGCCGGTGTCTGGGTTCCATTCATGAAATAGGTAAACTTTGTACTTCGCAAAAACCATATGGTTTGCTCGGCTTTCATAGTTGAATCTGGAAGCGAAAACGTTTTCGCAAACTTAAAATATTCTTTGTGACTGAACTTTTATTATGCATGAGTAAATGATCATATATGACCAAAATTTCTATTTGGCAATATTTTTGTTACGTCATAAAGAAAAAAAGGGTTCGGTATTGGTAGCATTGCACTTGATACTGGGAGATGCCGGAATGTATCACTTCTGGACCGAGCGTTTAGTTGCGTTCTAAATACCAGACTTGCTTCCACTGAATACATACCCCATGTTTAATTTCAATAATGAAAATGACAGGTGTAAGGGACTTAAATGATGCATGATATATAAATATATCTGCAAGGTCAAAGAAAGTATTGCTGATTTTATATGGTCACCCCTCCTTGAAAAATGTTTTTTTTTATTTACTTCGTTCTAGTCTGTAAACAAACATGGTTGAGTCTGACTTAAAAGGAGTAGATCAACATGTGGATTTTTTTTCTCATTAACTTGTTTGGCTAGGATGGTTCTATAATAAAAGCAAGGTTTGAAAACTTTTGTATGTGTAGTTTTTGTGGGCGCATGTAGGTCACCTATTGAAAAATTTAGTGTTAAGCTCCCAGTAACAAAGATCGAAATGTCAGCAGCACTTCCTTTTTTCAGTCATTACACACTATTTCCACAAATTTGTAGTTCTATCCAATTCTGTTTTATAAAATGTATTTTCGTGGCATGTATTTGCAATGGATAATGTAAAAATGTGATGGTAGTGCGAATTTAGGTCTAACTGGGTGTATTTGATGAGAGTTTGCCTCTGATCTATGTTCTTGCGCGGGGGGGGGGGGGGGGTTCTTAAAGCCATGTAAATTAATTTCATGCATAATAAAAGTTCAGTCACGAAGAATATTTTAAGTTTGCGAAACAGTTTTTTCTTCCAGATTCAACTATGAAAGCCGAGCAAACCATATGTTTTTGAAAAGTGCAAAGTTTACCACTTTCCTGAATGATAAGTTTTTGCCTTTGATCTATGTTCTTGGGAGGGGGTGTACCTTAAAGCAATATAAATTATTTTTTGTTGATGTGTTTAGAAAGAAGACGTGCAGTAATTGCATTTACAGAAACACAAGAAATACAAGAAAGAATCCACTTCATCTGGAATATAAGAGTAAGGTTTCATGGCTGTAGGACAATGTCTAAAACCAAAGCAAAACTTCAAATTTGTCTCTCCTAAACAGCCCGCTGCAATATCCCGATAAGTTTTCTCATCCATAATATGATTTAATTATTGTATTCATGTCGAAAGGCTGTGAACAGATACATTCAGCTATTTCTCATGGCATTAAGTGGCTCCTGTTTCAACAGGCAATTTCATCCCCATTCACTACAGCAGGAAAGCGACCTGTATATTTATTCCCTACAGACACGGGAGGCCGAAAACGTTTGTTTAAATAAAAGGCTGGTTTGGAAAACAGGGGATCCTTTGCAAAATATGAGATCCACGATCGTGATAAAAATAGTATTGAGGAGATTCGTTTCCGAAAGAACACTATTTTATAAACTACTAAAGAAATAAACTGTTAGACGATACCGTACACTTCAAAAAGTGATAAGTGGTCAATTCTGTAAACTCTGGAGTCACATGAAATGACAAGTTACTAGTTTAATAACGTATATATAATGCATCTTTCATTCTTTGATGTGCAGAGTGATGGAGCATGAAAACGTGACACACACACGATACAAATATATATGTTAGACACAGATGAGGTTATCTTACGTCCAGTGTGCGGCCAATCAGCGCAGGATGATACACGTACAAATGTAGCATAGTAGTAACTTGTGATAGGAAAGATTTAAAAGGATAGATCTCGAGTAATGAATTTTGTAATAAAAAAGAAATGTAATTTTGTAAAATGCATTTGAACAAATGTATTCACAAAATAATACGGGTTGAAAGGACGATTGTTCTGTATGTTGGGGGCATTTACCCAACTGCCACAGAAAATAGCCATAAAATGAGTATTGCTGCTATTTAAGCACAATTCGGTGTATTTTAGAATAAAATTGTTCAAAATGCAATGGAGAGGAAACAGTGATGGAAGCCTGTGTCTGGGTTCCATTCATGAAAGACGTAATCTTTGCACTTTTTCAAATAATATGGTTTGCTCGGCTTTCATAGTTGAATCTGGAAGCGAAAGCTTTTTTTGCAAACTTAAAATATTCTTTGTGACTGAACTTTTATTATGCATGAGTGAATTATCATATATGACCTAAGTTTCTATTTGGCATTATTTTTGTTACGTCATAAAGAAAAACAAGAAAAATGCCTAATGGCATTATGGACTTTTTTTTCAGTACAGTTTTTGCATTTTGTTTATCCAAATGTTATGATATTTGTATGATTTGTTTATGTGTTTTAAGAAGAAAAAAAAATAAAGGGTTTTTTTCTATTTTTAGCTATGGTTGACACTGATTTTAGCGATTTTGAAAAAGGGTCACCTAATGAACATTTCTGTATGTATGTAAAACTATGTATGCATGCATGTAGAGAACAAATGCAATATCCTAACCCAGTAACAACTTTTATGTGGAGGCGGGGTGGGGGGGGGGTTGATTTGTTTACGTGTTTTACGAAGAAAAAAAATAAAGTTTTTTTTTCTATTTTAGCTCTATTTTTAGCTCTTGTGGTCACTGATTTTAGCAATTTTGAAAAAGGGTCACCTAATGAACATTTCTGTAAAATAATTTTGAAATCGGGCCATTATCCCAGGAGGAGATGTCGTTTAAAGAAATTGTTGACGGACGACGGACATCAACTCACCTTGAGCACTTCGTGCTCAGGTGAGCTAAAAAAAGAAGGAAAAAAAAAAGAAGAAAATTCCATGCCTGTGCATGCATGTATGTATTATTACTAGCAACTATCAGGGGAGGAAGATAATAATTGTTCATATGTATTTATGGAGAAGAAAAGAAAAATAAAGAAAAAAGGGATTGAAAAAAAGAAAGAAAAAAAAGAAAAAAAAAAATGTCTCCACCGGGGTTTGAACTCATGCCCCTCAGATTCATAGTCAACAATAGGATTCGTAGTCCAGCACTCTATCCACTACACTGGCATTTGAAAAAAGGTTAACCAAAAGGTAAACCTGAAAAACACAAGTTTGAAAAATGACAATTTCCGCCAAAATTTTAGTCTTTTGCGCCATTTAAGGATAATACATGAAAGCGGTACCTCCGCTTATGCATCAGTCCTGATATTAAAACAATCTGCTGCAGAATAGATGAAAAATATCACTTTGAAAAAAAGGTTAACCAAAAGGTAGACCTGGAACGACGCCCGCCCGCCCGGACATCGCTATTTCAAAGGACGGATTTTTTTTTAAAAAACCCGTCCAAAAAGGGTTCGCTATTGGTAGCATTGCACTTGATAATGAGAGATGCCGAAATTTATCACTTCTTGACCGAGCGTTTAGTTGCGTTTACCAGGCTTGCTTCCACTGAATACATTCCCCATGTTTAATTTCAATAATGAAAATGACAGGTATAAGGGACTTAAATGATGCATGATATATAAATATATCTGCAAGCTCAACGAAAGTATTGCTGATTTTATATGGTCACCCCTCCTTGATTTTTTTTTTATTTACTTCGTTCTTGTCTGTAAACAAACATGGTTGACTGTAACTTGAAAGGAAGTAGATCAACATGTGGATTTTTTTCTCATTATCTTGTTTTGGCTCTATAAGATGGTTCTATAATAAAAGCAAGGTTTGAAAACTTTTGTATATGTAGTTTTTTTCGGCGCAGGTAGTTCACCTATTGAAAAAATTTAGTGTTAAGCTCCCAGTTATCCCAGTATATCTAAGAAAGTTATCCAAGCCACTTTTGGCTCAACAAGTAAAGACCTCTCTGCCTTCCGTGGCGGTGTGTGTGTGTGTGTGAATTCGGGTTTAACGTCGCTTTCAACAATTTTTCAGTCATATCACGACGGTGTCTGGTTGCGACAGGGAGCTCAATGCTCACGTTTATAGTGCTGCCTCACTGAAGTATCATGTCCCAGACACATTACATGATACCACACCCAGTCACATTATCCTGACACTGGATCGACCAGTCCTAGCTCTACCCCGTAAATCTGAGTGCCGAACGAGGAGCAGCTAGTACCATTTTTAACGACTTTGGTATGTCGCGGCCCGGGATCGAACCCGAGACATCCCGTTCCCCGGAGCGGACACTCTACCAACTGAGCTATCGGGGCCGGTCTTCCGTGGCGGTACCAGGGCCCATACGTCCCCGACAGCACAGCTCCCCTTTACATAGTTACTAGGTGACTGGGCCCCTTAACTTGCTTAGAATGAGAGGGTGGATAGCTCCATCCTAAATGATGCCCGTGATGGAGTCTCAGCTATAGAAGCTGGTACAGAATTCCACAAAGGAACGGTACGAGGGAAAAAGCTAAACTTTAAAGAATCAGATGATGTTGAAAACTGCTTGAACTTCCTGGAGCGTGTAGCTCTGGTCCTTGCTATGACTGGGGTCAAGTAATCAGCGGCAGGTATATCAACTGAACCACTTTGTACAGTAGGGTGAGCTGAGTCTTTGACCGTCTGGTTTCCAGGGGTTCCTACTGCAGGTGATCGAACATGGATGTTACTTGTGGACCGAGCGTTTAGTTGCGTTCTAAATACCAGACTTGTTTCCACTGGATATGCATTCCATGTTTTATTTCAAGGTGAGAAAATAACAGGTGAAAGGAACTAATATAATGCATGTTTTATAAATATATCTACAAGCTCAAAGAATTTATTTCTGATTTTATATGGTCACCCCTCCTTGAAAAATGTTGTTTTTATTTACTTCTAGTCGGTAAACAAACATGGTTGACTGTAACTTGAAAAAGAGCAGATCAATATGTGGATTTTTTCTCATTAACTTGTTGGGCTAGGAAGGTTCTATAAAAAGCAAGGTTTGAAAATATTTACATGTGTAGTTTTTGTGGGCGCAGGTAAGTCGCCTATGGAAATATTTAGTGTTAAGCGCCCAGTAACGAAGATAGAAATGTCATCAGCTCTGTCCTTTTTCAGTCATTACATACTATTTCCACAACTTTGTAGTTCTATCCAATTCTGTTTTATAAAATGTATCTTCATGGCATGCACTTTGCAATGGATAATGTAGAAATGTGATGGGAGTGCAAGTTTAGGTCTAACTGGGTGTATTTGATAAGTTTTTGCCTTTGATCTATATTCTTGGGATGGGGGTGTACCTTAAAGCCATGTAAATTATGTTTTATTGAGGTGTTTAGAAAAAAAGACGGGCAGTAATTGCATTTGCAGAAACACAAGAAATACAAGAAAGAATCTACTTCATCTTGAATATAAGAGTAAGGTTTCATGGCACTAGGACAATGTCGCAAACCAAAGCAAAACTTCAAACTTGTCTCTCCGAAACAGCCCGCTGCACTATCCCAATAAATTTTCTCATCCGTAATATGTTTTAATTATTGTATTCGTGTCAAAAAGCTGTGAACAGATATAGTCAGCTATTTCTCATGGCATTAAGTGGCTCCTGTTTCAACAGGAAATCTCATCCCCATTCACTACAGCAGGAAAGTGACCTGTATATTTATTGCCTACAGACACGGGAGGCCGAAAACGTTTGTTTAAATAAAAGGCTGGTTTGGAAAACAGGAGATCCTTTGCAAAATGTGAGATTCACGATCGTGATAGTATTGAGGTGATTCGTTTCCGAAAGAACAATATTTTATAAACTACAAAAGAAATAAACTGTTAGACGATAACGCACACTTCAAAAAGTGATAAGTGGTCAATTCTGTAAACTCTGGAGTCACATGAAATGACAAGTTACTAGTCTAATAACGTATATATAATGCATCTTTCATTCTTTGATGTGCAAAGTGATGGGGCATGAAAACGTGACACATACTCGGTACAAATATATATGTTAGACATAGATGAGGTTATCTTACGTCCAGTGTGCGGCCAAACACCGCAGGATGATACACGTACAAATGTAGCATGGTAGTAACTTGTGATAGGAAAGGTTTTAAAGGATAAATCTCGAGTAATTAATTTTGTAATAAAAAAGAATTGTAATTTTGTATAATGCATTTGAACAAATTAATTGACAAAATAATACCGGTTTGACGATTGACTATTGTTCTGTATGTTGGAGACATTTACCCAACTGCCACAGAAAATAGCCATAAAATGAGTATTGCTGCTATTTAAGCATAATTCTGTGCATTTTAGAATAAAATTTTTCAAAATGCATTGGAGAGGAAATACTGATGGAAGCCTGTGTCTGGGTTCCATTCATGAAAGAGGTAAACTTTGCACTTTTCAAAGACATATGGTTTGCTCGGCGTTCATAGTTGAATCTGGAAGCGAAAACTTTTTCGCAAACTTAAAATATTCCTAGTGACTGAACTTTTATTATGCATGAGTAAATTATCATATATGACCAAAATTTCTATTTGGCAATATTTTTGTTACGTTATAAAGAAAAAAAAATGGGTTCGGTATTGTTAGCATTGCTCTTGATACTGGGAGATGCCGGAATTTATCACTTCTGGACCGAGCGTTTAGCTGCGTTCTAAATACCAGGCTTGCTTCCACTGAATACATACCCTATGTTTAATTTCAATAATGAAAATGACAGGTGTAAGGGACTTAAATGATGCATGATATATAAATATTGCAAGCTCAACGAAAGTATTGCTGATTTTATATGGTCACCCCTCCTTGAAAAATGTTTTTATTTACTTCGTTCTAGTCTGTAAACAAACATGGTTGACTGTAACTTGAAAAGGAGTAGATCAACATGTGGGATTTTTCTCATTATCTTGTTTTGGCTAGGATGGTTCTATAATAAAAACAAGGTTTGAAAACTTTTGTATATGTAGTTTTTTTCGGCGCAGGTAGGTCACCTATTGAAAAATTTAGTGTTAAGCTCCCAGTTATCCAAGTATATCTAAGAAAGTTATCCCAGCCACTTTTGGCTCAACAAGTAAAGACCTCTCTGCCTTCCGTCGCGGTTCCCGGGCCCATACGTCCCCGACAGCATCCCCCCCTTGCAGAGTTACTAGGTGACTGGGCCCCTTAATTTGCTTAGAATGAGAGGGTGGATAGCTCCATCCTAAATGATGCCAGTGATGGAACCTCAGGTACAGAAGCTGGTACAGAATTCCACAAAGGTACGGTACGAGGGAAAAAGCTAACATTTAAAGAATCAGATGATGTTCAAATCTGTCTGAACTTCCTGGAGTGTGTAGCTCTGGTCCTTGCTGTGAATGGGGTCAAGTAATCAGCGGCAGGTATATCAACAAGGTCCTGAACCACTTTGTACAGTAGGGTGAGCTGAGTCTTTGACCGTCTGGTTTCCAGGGGTTCCTACTGTGGGTGATCGAGCATGGATGATACTTTTGGACCGAGCGTTTAGTTGCGTTCTAAATACCAGACTTGTTTCCACTGGATATTTATTCCATGTTTTATTTCAATGTGAGAAAATGACAGGTGAACGGAACTAATATAATGCATGTTTTATAAATATATCTGCAAGCTCAAAGAAATTATTCCTGATTTTATATGGTCACCCCTCCTTGAAAAATGTTGTTTTATTTACTTCTAGTCGGTAACAAAAATAGGATTAGACACGTACAAATGTAGCATAGTAGAAACTTGTGATAGGAAATGTTTTAAAGGATAGATCTCGAGTAATGAATTTTGTAATAAAAAAGAAATGTAATTTTGTAAAATGCATTTGAACAAATGAATTCACAAATAATACCGGTTGAAAGGACGATTGTTCTGTATGTTGGAGGCATTTACCCAACTGCCACAGAAAATAGCCATAAAATGAGTATTGCTGCTATTTAAGCATAATTCGGTATGTATAAGAATAAAATTGTTCAAAATGCATTGGAGAGGATACAGTGATGGAAGCCTGTGTCTGGGTTCCATTCATGAAAGAGGTAATCTTTGCACTTTAAAAAAAAAAAAAACATATGGTTTGCTCGGCTTTCATAGTTGAATCTGGAAGCAAAAACTTTTTTGCAAACTTAAAATATTCTTTGTGACTGAACTTTTATTATGCCTGAGTAAATTATCATATATGACCTAAATTTCTATTTGGCAATATTTTTGTTACGTCATAAAGAAAAAAAAGGGTTCGGTATTGGTAGCATTGCACTTGATACTGGGAGATGTCGAAATTTATCACTTCTTGACCGAGCGTTTAGTTGCGTTTACAAGGCTTGCTTCCACTGAATACATACCCCATGTTTAATTTCAATAATGAAAATGACAGGTGTAAGGGACTAAAATGATGCATGATATATAAATATATCTGCAAGCTCAACGAAAGTATTGCTGATTTTATATGGTCACCCCTCCTTGAAAAATGTTTTTATTTACTTCGTTCTAGTCTGTAAACAAACATGGTTGACTGTAACTTGAAAAGGATTAGATCAACATGTAGATTTTTTTTTATCTCATTATCTTGTTTTGGCTAGGATGGTTCTATAATAAAAGCAAGGTTTGAAAACTTTTGTATGTGTATTTTTTCGGCGCAGGTAGGTCACCTATTGAAACATTTAGTGTTAAGCTCCCAGATACCCCAGTATATCTAAGAGCTATCCAAGACACTTTTGACTCAACAAGTAAAGACCTCTCTGCCTTCCGTGGCGGAACCAGGACCCATACGTCCCCGACAGCACAGCTCCCCCTTGCAGAGTTACTAGGTGACTGGGCCCCTTAATTTGCTTAGAATGAGAGGGTGGATAGCTCCATCCTAAATGATGCCAGTGATGGAGCCTCAGCTACAGAAGTTGGTACAGAATTCCACAAAGGTACGGTACGAGGGAAAAAGGTAAACTTTTATGTATTCCCTACAGACACGGGAGGCCGAAAGCGTTTGTTTAAATAAAAGGCTGGTTTGGAAAACAGGAGATCATTTGCAAAATATGAGATCCACGATCGTGATAAAAAATAGTATTGAGGTGATTCGTTTCCGAAAGATCAATATTTTATAAACTACTAAAGAAATAAACTGTTAGACGATAACATACACTTCAAAAAGTGATAAGTGGTCAATTCTGTAAACTCTGGAGTCACATGAAATGCCAAATAACTAAGTCTAATAACGTATATATAATATAATATTCTTTGTGGAGGCATTTACCCAACTGCCACAGAAAATAGCCATAAAATAAGTATTGCTGCTATTTAAGCATAATTCGGTGTATTTAAGAATAAAATTGTTCAAAATGCATTGGAGAGGAAACAGTGATGGAAGCCTGTGTCTGGGTTCCATTCATGAAAGAGGTAATCTTTGCACTTTTCAACAACATATGATTTGCTCGGCTTTCATAGTTGAATCTGGAAGCGAAAACTTTTTCGCAAACTTAAAATATTCTTTGTGACTGAACTTTCATTATGCACGAGTAAATTATCATATATGATCTAAATTTCTATTTGGAAATGATTTTGTTACGTCATAAAGATAAAAAGGGTTCGGTATTGGTAGCATTGCACTTGATACTGGGAGATGCCGAAATTTATCACTTCTTGACCGAGCGTTTAGTTGCGTTTACCAGGCTTGCTTCCACTGAATACAAACCCCATGTTTAATTTCAATAATGAAAAAGCCAGGTGTAAGGGACTTAAATGATGCATGATATATAAATATATCTGCAAGCTCAACGAAAGTATTGCTGATTTTATATGGTCACCCCTCCTTGAGAAATGTTTTTATTTACTTCCTTCTAGTCTGTAAACAAACATGGTTGACTGTAACTTGAAAAGGAGTAGATCAACATGTGAATTTTTTTTCTCATTATCTTGTTTTGGCTAGGATGGTTCTAAAATAAAAGCAAGGTTTGAAAACTTTTGTATGTGTATTTTTTTCGGCGCAGGTAGGTCACCTATTGAAACATTTAGTAGTAAGCTACCAGATACCCCAGTATATCTAAAAGTTATCCCAGCCACTTTTGGCTCAACAAGTAAAGACCTCTCTGCCTTCCGTCGCGGCACCAGGGCCCATACGTCCCCGACAGCACAGCTCCCCCATGCAGAGTTACTAGGTGACTGGGCCCCTTAATTTGCTTAGAAAGAGAGTGTGGATAGCTCCATCCTAAATGATGCCAGTGATGGAGCCTAAGCTACAGAAGCTGGTACAGAATTCCACAAAGGTACGGTACGAGGGAAAAAGGTAAACTTATATGTATTCCCTACAGACACGGGGGGGCCGAAAGCGTTTGTTTAAATAAAAGGCTGGTTTGGAAAACAGGAGATCATTTGCAAAATATGAGATCCCCGATCGTGATAAAAAATAGTATTGAGGTGATTCGTTTCCGAAAGAACACTATTTTATAAACTACTAAAGAAATAAACTGTTAGACGATAACGTACACTTCAAAAAGTGATAAGTGGTCAATTCTGTAAACTTTGGAGTCACATGAAATGACAAGTTACTAGTCTAATAAAGTATATATACAGTAGAATTTCGGTGATTCGAACGCCGATTTTTCGAAACTACCGGGTTTTTCTAAAGTGTGTGTCGGTCCCGATCTTTTTTGCAATTTTTTATGTTAAAATATTACCGATTTTTCGAATTTCGATTATTCGAAAAATTCGATTTTTCGAATACTATTGTCGGTCCCCATCAAAGAAAGTCCTATTAAAATCCATCTCCAAATTCTAAGTCAAAATATGTCAAGCACATTATTCATGCTTGAAGAGCATGTTTTCTTTGAGCTTGTTCACACCCGACTGTTTCACAGGAGCATTATATTATTGTGTATACAGGTAATTGACACCTATTTAATCCTGAGATTTTTAATTGATATACGGTAATCGGTAATGAGCATCGATAGGAAGATTATCCTGTTTGATGTTTTAAATAAAGCGATTTTAATCTGAGACCTCCTGTTCAAAACTTTAGAGCATATGGGATTTTTGGGAAACTAAAAGTAGACGATTTTCAGAGAATTTCAAAGACAGTTGAAAGTGAAAATAGAAAATAAAAATTCAGTACACGAGTGACTAGAAACATGTGGTTTGCCAGCACAGACTTCAACAGTATGCTTATTGCATTCTGATCTAAATCTTTGCTGACTACTCCCGAGAGCCATTTCAGTCCCGCCTTTCAACTGGTTCAATAGTTTGTCTGTTAGAAATTTATTGATTCACATTACACAGTTGTTGCCGGATGTTAAATGGTTCATGTTGTTTTGTTTCCTGTTAGAAGATGTACTTTGCTCTTATATAGAAAGACTGTCCTCTTGCCTATGGACAAAATGCAGTCAAGGAAAACTTCCGAACATTTCCGAAAACTACCGATTTCGAAAATTCGAACTCCCGATAATTCGAAGACAATCTGGCAGTCCCTGTCACTTCGAATTATCGAGGTTTGACTGCAATATAATTTTCTTTGTGGAGGCAGTTACCCAACTGCCACAAAAAATAGTCATAAAAAGAGTATTGCTGCTTTTTAAGCATAATTCGGTGTATTTAAGAATAAAATTGTTCAAAATGCATTGGAGAGGAAACAGTGATGGAAGCCTGTACACTTCAAAAAGTGATAAGTGGTCAATTCTGTAAACTCTGGAGTCACATGAAATGACAAGTTACTAGTCTAATAACGTATATATAATATAATATTCTTTGTGGAGGCATTTACCCAACTGCCACAGAAAATAGCCATAAAATGAGTAGTGTTGCTATTTAAGCATAATTCGGTGTATTTAAAAATAAAATTGTTCAAAATGCATTGGAGAGGAAACAGTGATGGAAGCCTGTGTCTGGGTTCCATTCATGAAAGAGGAATTTTTTGCACTTTTCAACAACATATGGTTTGCTCGGCTTTCATAGTTGAATCTGGAAGTGAAAACTTTTTCGCAAACTTAAAATATTCTTTGTGACTGAACTTGTATTATGCATGAGTAAATTACCATAAATGACCTTAATTTCTAAAAGTTACCCCAGCGACGTTTGGCTCAACAGGTAAAGACCTCTCTGCCTTCCGTGGCGGCACCAGGGCCCATACGCCCCGACACCACAGCTCCCCCTTGCAGAGTTACTAGGTGACTGGGCCCCTTAATTTGCTTAGAATGAGAGGGTGGATAGCTCCATCCTAAATGATGCCAGTGATGGAGCCTCAGCTACAGAAGCTGGTACAGAATTCCACAAAGGTACGGTACGAGCTTATATGAATTCCCTACAGACACGGGAGGCCGAAAGCGTTTGTTTAAATAAAAGGCTGGATTGGAAAACAGGAGATCATTTGCAAAATATGAGATCCACGATCGTGATAAAAGAGTATTGAGATGATTCGTTTCCGAAAGAACAATATTTTATAAACTACTAAAGAAATAAACTGTTAGACGATAACGTACACTTCCAAAAGTGATAAGTGGTCAATTCTGTAAACTCTGGAGTCACATGAAATGACAAGTTACTAGTCTAATAACGTATATATAATATAATATTTTTTGTGGAGACATTTACCCAACTGCCACAGAAAATAGCCATAAAATGAGTATTGCTGCTATTTAAGCATACTACGGTGTATTTAAGAATAAAATTGTTCAAAATTCATTGGAGAGGAAACAGTGATGGAAGCCTGTGTCTGGATTCCATTCATGAAAGAGGTAATCTTTGCACTTTTCAAAAACATATGGTTTGCTCGGCTTCCGTAGTTGAAGCTGGAAGCGAAAACATTTTCGCAAAATTAAAATATTCTTTGTGACTGAACTTGTATTATACATGAGTAAATTATCATAAATGACTTTAATTTCCAATTGGCAATATTTTTGTTACGTCATAAAGAAAAAAAGGGTTCGGTATTGGTAGCATTGCACTTGATACTGGGAGATGGCGAGATTTATCACTTCTTGACCGAGCGTTTAGTTGCGTTTACCAGGCTTGCTTCCACTGAATACATAGCCCATTTTTAATTTCAATAATGAAAATGACAGGTGTAAGGGACTTAAATGATGCATGATATATAAATATATCTGCAAGCTCAACGAAAGTATTGCTGATTTTATATGGTCACCCCTCCTTGAAAAATGTTTTTTATTTACTTCGTTCTTGTCTGTAAACAAGCATGGTTGATTGTAACTTGAAAAGGAGTAGATCAACATGTGGCTTTCTTTTTCTCATTGTCTTGTTTTGGCTAGGATGGTTCTATAATAAAACCAAGGTTTGAAAACTTTTGTATATGTAGTATTTTTCGGCGCAGGTAGGTCACCTATTGAAACATTTAGTGTTAAGCTCCCAGATACCCCAGTATATCTAAAAGTTATCCCAGCCACTTTTGGCTCAACAAGTAAAGACCTCTCTGCCTTCCGTGGCGGTACCAGGGCCCATACGTCCCCGACAGCACAGCTCCCCCTTGCAGAGTTACTAGGTGACTGGGCCCCTTAATTTGCTTAGAATGAGAAGGTGGATAGCTCCATCCTAAATGATGCCAGTGATGGAGCCTCAGCTACAGAATCTGGTACAGAATTCCACAAAGGTACGGTACTAGTGAAAAAGGTAAACTTATATGTATTCGCTACAGACACGGGAGGCCGAATGCGTTTGTTTAAATAAAAGGCTGGTTTGGAAAACAGGAGATCATTTGCAAAATATGAGATCCACGATCGTAATAAAAAATAGTATTGAGGTGATTCGTTTCCGAAAGAACAATATTTTATAAACTACTAAAGAAATAAACTGTTGGACGATAACTTTCACTTCAAAAAGTGATAAGTGGTCAATTCTGTAAAATCTGGAGTCACATGAAATGACAAGTTACTAGTCTAATAACGTATATATAATATAATGTTCTTTGTGGAGGCATTTACCCAACTGCCACAGAAAATAACCATAAAATGAGTATTGCTGCTATTTAAGCATAATTCGGTGTATTTAAGAATAAAATTGTTCAAAATGCATTGGAGAGGAAACAGTGATGGAAGCCTGTACACTTCAACAAGTGATAAGTGGTCAATTCTGTAAACTCTGGAGTCACATGAAATGACAAGTTACTAGTCTAATAACGTATATATAATATAATATTCTTTGTGGAGGCATTTACCCAACTGCCACAGAAAATAGCCATAAAAATGAGTATTGCTGCTATTTAAGCATAACTCGGTGTATTTAAGAATAAAATTGTTCAAAATGCATTGGAGAGGAAACAGTGATGGAAGCCTGTGTCTGGGTTCTATTCATGAAAGAGGTAATCTTTGCACTTTTCAAAAACATACGGTTTCCTCGGCTTTCATAGTTGAATCTGGAAGCGAAAACTTGTTCGCAAACTTAAATTTATTCTTTGTGTCTGAACTTTTATTATGCATGAGTAAATTACCATATATGACCTAACTTTCTATTTGGCAATATTTTTGTTACGTCATAAAGAAAAAAAGTGTTCGGTATTGGTAGCATTGCACTTGATACTGGGAGATGCCGAAATATATCACTTCTTGACCGAGCGTTTAGTTGCGTTTGCCAGGCTTGCTCCCACTGAATACATACCCCATGTTTAATTTCAATAATGAAAATGACAGGTGTAAGGGACTTAAATGATGCATGATATATAAATATATCTGCAAGCTCAACGAAAGTATTGCTGATTTTACATGTTCACCCCTCCTTGAAAAATATTTTTTATTTACTTCGTTCTAGTCTGTAAACAAACATGGTTGATGGTAACTTGAAAAGGAGTAGTTCAACATGTGGAATTTTTTTCTCATTATCTTGTTTTGGCTAGGTTGGTTCTATAATAAAAGCAAGGTTTGAAAACTTTTGTATGTGTATATTTTTCGGCGCAGGTTGGTCACCTATTGAAACATTTAGTGTTAAGCTCCCAGATACCCCAGCATATCTAAAAGTTATCCCAGCCACTTTTGGCTCAACAAGTAAAGACCTCTCTGCCTTCCGTGGCGGTACCAGGGCCCATACGTCCCCGACAGCACAGCTCCCCCTTGCAGAGTTACTAGGTGTCTGGGCCCCTTAATTTGCTTAGAATGAGAGGGTGGATAGATCCATCCTAAATGATGCCAGTGATGGAGCCTCAGCTACAGAAGCTGGTACAGAATTCCACAAAGGTACGGTACTAGGGAGGTAATCTTTGCACTTTTAAAAAAACATATGGTTTGCTCGGCTTTCATAGTTGAATCTGGAAGCAAAAACTTTTTCGCAAACTTAAAATATTCTTTGTGACTGCACATTTATTATGCATGAGTAAATTATCATATATGACCTAAATTTCTATTTGGCAATATTTTTGTTACGTCATAAAGAAAAAAAAGGGTTCGGTATTGGTAGCATTGCACTTGATACTGGGAGATGCCGAAATTTATCACTTCTTGACCGAGCGTTTAGTTGCTTTTACCAGGCTTGCTTCCACTGAATACATACCCCATCTTTAATTTCAATAATGAAAATTACAGGTGTAAGGGACTTAAATGATGCATTATATATATAAATATATCTGCAAGCTCAAAGAAATAAGCATAATTCGGTGTATTTAAGAATAAAATTGTTCAAAATGCATTGGAGAGGAAACAGTGATGGAAGCCTGTACGCTTCAAAAAGTGATAAGTGATCAATTCTGTAAACTCTTGAGTCACATGAAGTGACAAGTTACTAGTCTAATAACGTATATATAATATACTATTCTTTGTGGAGGCATTTACCCAACTGCCAATGAAAATAGCCATAAAATGAGTATTGCTGCTATTTAAGCATAATTCGGTGTATTTAAAAATAAAATTGTTCAAAATGCATTGGAGAGGAAACAGTGATGAAAGCCTGTGTCTGGGTTCCATTCATGAAAGAGGTAATCTTTGCACTTCATAGTTGAATCTGGAAGCGAAAACTTTTTCGCAAACTTAAAATATTCTTTGTGACTGAACTTTTATTATGCATGATGAATTATCATATATGACCTAAATTTCTATTTGGCAATATTTTTGTTACGTTATAAAGAAAAAAAGGGTTCGGTATTGGTAGCATTGCACTTGATACTGGGAGATGCCGAAATTTATCATTTCTTGACCGAGAGTTTAGTTGCGTTTACCAGGCTTGCTTCCACTGAATACATGCCCCATTTTCAATAATGAAAATGACAGGTGTAAGGGACTTAAATGATGCATGATATATAAATATATCTGCAAGCTCAACGAAAGTATTACTGATTTTATATGGTCATCCCTCCTTGAAAAATGTTTTTTATTTACTTCGTTCTAGTCTGTAAACAAACATGGTTGACTGTAACTTGAAAAGGAGTAGATCAACATGTAGAATTTTTTTCTCATTATCTTGTTTTGGCTAGGATGGTTCTATAATAAATGCAAGGTTTGAAAACTTTTGTATGTGTATTTTTTCGGCGCAGGTAGGTCACCTATTGAAACATTTAGCGATAAAGCTCCCAGATACCCCAGTATAACTAAGAAAGTTATCCCAGCCACTTTTGGCTCAACAAGTAAAGACCTCTCTGCCTTCCGTGGCGGTACCAGGGCCCATACGTCCCCGACAGCACAGCTCCCCCTTGCAGAGTTACTAGGTGACTGGGCCCCTTAATTTGCTTAGAATGAGAGGGTGGATAGCTCCATCCTAAATGATGCCAGTGATGGAGCCTCAGCTACAGAAGCTGGTACAGAATTCCACAAAGGTACGGTACGAGGGAAAAAGGTAAACTTATATGTATTCCCTACAGACACGGGGGGCCGAAAGCGTTTGTTTAAATGAAAGGCTGGTTTGGAAAACAGGAGATCATTTGCAAAATATGAGATCCACGATCGTGATAAAAAAATAGTATGGAGGTGATTCGTTTCCGAAAAAAACAATATTTTATAAACTACTAAAGAAATAAACTGTTAGACGATAACGTACACTTCAAAAAGTGATAAGTGGTCAATTCTGTAAACTCTGGAGTCACATGAAATGACAAGTTACTAGTCTAATAACGTATATATAATGTAATATTCTTTGTTGAATAAAATTGTTCACAATGAATTGGAGAGGAAACAGTGATGGAAACCTGTATCTGGGTTCCATTAATGAAAGAGGTAAACTTTGCACTTTCAAAAACATATGGTTTGCTCGGCTTTCATAGTTGAATCTGGAAGCGAAAACTTTTTCGCAAACTTAAAATATTCTTTGTGACTGAACTTTTATTATGCATGAGTAAATTATCATATATGACCAAAATTTCTATTTGGCAATATTTTTGTTACGTCATAAAGAAAAAAAAAGGGTTCGGTATTGGTAGCATTGCACTTGATACTGGGAGATGCCGGAATTTGTCACTTCTGGACAGAGCGTTTAGTTGCGTTCTAAATACCAAGTTTGCTTCCACTGAATACATACACCCATGTTTAATTTCAATAATGAAAATGACAGGTGTAAGGGACTTAAATGATGCATGATATATAAATATATCTGCAAGCTCAATGAAAGTTTTGCTGATTTTACATGGTCACCCCTCCTTGAAAAATGTTTTTTATTTACTTCGTTCTAGTCTGTAAACAAACATGTTTGAATGTAACTTGAAAAGGAGTAGATCAACATGTGGATTTTTTTCTCATTATCTTGTTTTGGCTAGGATGGTTCTATAATAAAAGCAAGGTTTGAAAACTTTTGTATGTGTATTTTTTTCGGCGCAGGTAGGTCACCTATTGAAACATTTAGTGTTAAGCTCCCAGATACCCCAGTATATCTAAGAAAGTTATCCCAGCCACTTTTGGCTCAACAAGTAAATACCTCTCTGCCTTCCGTGGCGGTACCATACGTCCCCGACAGCACAGTCCCCAGTTTGCAGAATTACTAGGCGACTGGGCCCCTTAACTTGCTTAGTATAGGAGGGTGGATAGCTCCATCCTAAATGACGCCAGTGATGGAGACTTAGCTACAGAAGCTGGTACAGAATTCCACAAGGGTACGGTACGAGGACAAAAGCTAAACTTTAAAGAATAACATGATGTTGAAAACTGTCTGAACTTCCTGGAGTGTGTAGCTCTGGTCCTTGCTGTTACTGGGGTCAAGTAATCAGCGGCAGGTATATCAACAAGGTCCTGAACCACTTTTTACAGTAGGGTGGGCAGAGTCTTTGACCGTCTGGTTTCCAGGGATTCCTACTGTAGGTGATCGAGCATTGATGATAAATTTGGACCCAGCGTTTAGTTGCGTTCTAAATACCAGACTTTTTTCAACTGGATATGTATTCCATGTTTTATTTCAATGTGAGAAAATGACAGGTGAATGGGGCTAAATATAATGCATGTTTTATAAATATATCTGTAAGCTCAAAGAAATTATTTCTGATTTTATATGGTCACCCCTCCTTGAAAAATGTTGTTTTTATTTACTTCTAGTCGGTAAACAAACATGGTTGACTGTAACTTGAAAAGGAGCAGATCAAAATATGTGGACTTTTTTCTCATTTACTTGTTAGGCTAGGAAGGTTCTATAAAAAAGTAAGGTTTGAAACGTTTTGCATGTGCAGTTTTTGTGGGCGCAGGTAAGTCGCCTATGGAAATATTTAGTGTTAAGCGCCCGGTAATGAAGATAGAAAAGTCAGCAGTACTGTCCTTTTTTAGTCATTACATACTATTTCCACACATTTGTAGTTCTATCTAGTTCTGTTTTATAAAATGTATCTTCATGGCATGCACTTTGCAATGGATAATGTAGAAATGTGATTATAGTGCGAGTTTAGGTTTAACTGGGTGTATTTGATAAGTTTTTGCCTTTGATCTATGCTCTTGGGAGGGGGCTGTACCTTAAAGCCATGTAAATTATTTTTTATTGATGTGTTTAGAAAAAAGACGGGCAGTAATTGCATTCGCAGAAACACAAGAAATACAAGAAAGAATCTACTTCATCTGGAATATAAGAGTAAGGTTTCATGGCACTAGGACAATGTCGCAAACCAAAGCAAAACTTCAAACTTGTCTCTCCGAAACAGCCCGCTGCACTATCCCGATAAATTTTCTCATCCGTTATATGTTTTAATTATTGTATTCATGTCAAAAGGCTGTGAACAGATATATTCAGCTATTTCTCATGGCATTAAGTGGCTCCTGTTTCAACAGGGAATTTCATCCCCATTCACTACAGCAGGAAAGTGACCTGTATATTTATTGCCTACAGACACGGGAGGCCGAAACAGTTTGTTTAAATAAAAGGCTGGTTTGGAAAACAAGAGTTCCTTTGCAAAATATGAGATCCACGATCGTGATAAAAAATAGTATTGAAGTGATTCGTTTCCGAAAGAACAAGATTTTATAAACTACTAAAGAAATAAACTGTTAGACGATAACGCACACTTCAAAAAAGTGATAAGTGGTCAATTCTATAAACTCTGGAGTCACATGAAATGACAAGTTACTAGTCTAATAACGTATATATAATGCATCTTTCATTCTTTGATGTGAAAAGTGATGAAGCATGAAAACGTGACACATACTTGGTACAAATATATATGTTAGACACAGATAAGGTTATCTTACGGGCAGTGTGCGGCCCGACACCGCAGGATGATACACGTACAAATGAAGCATGGCAGTCACTTGTGATAGGAAAGGTTTTAAAGGATAAATCTCGAGTAATGAATTTTGTAATAAAAAGGAAATGTAATTTTGTAAAATGCATTTGAACGAATTTATTGACAAAATAATTCCGGTTTAACGGACGATTGTTCTGTATGTTGGAGACATTTACCCAACTGCCACAGAAAATAGCCATAAGATGAGTATTGCTGCTATTTAAGCATAATTCTGTGCATTTTAGAATAAAATTGTTCAAAATGCATTGGAGAGGAAACAGTGATGGAAGCCTGTCTCTGGGTTCCATTCATGAAAGAGGCCATCTTTGCACTTTTCAAAAACATATGGTTTGCTCGGCTTTCATAGTTGAATCTGGAAGCGAAAACGTTTTCGCAAACTTAAAATATTCTTTGTGACTGAACTTTTATCATGCATGAATAAATTATCATATATGACCTAAATTTCTATTTGGCAATATTTTTGTTAAGTCATAAAGAAAAAAAGGGTTCGGTAATGGTAGCATTGCACTTGATACTGGGAGATGCCGAAATTTATCACTTCTTGACCTAGCGTATAGTTGCGTTTACCAGGCTTGCTTCCACTGAATACATACCCCATGTTTAATTTCAATAATGAAAAGGACAGGTGTAAGGGACTTAAATGATGCATGATATATAAATATATCTGCAAGCTCAATGAAAGTATTGCTGATTTTACATGGTCACCCCTCCTTGAAAAATGTTTTTTATTTACTGCTTTCTAGTCTGTAAACAAACATGGTTGACTGTAACTTGAAAAGGAGTAGTCAACATGTGGATTTTTTTTCTCATTATCTTGTTTTGGCTAGGATGGTTCTATAATAAAAGCAATGTTTTAAAACTTTTGTATGTGTATTTTTTTCGGCGCAGGAAGGTCACCTATTGAAACATTTAGTGTTAAGCTCCCAGATACCCCAGCATATCTAAGAATGTTATCCCAGCCACTTTTGGCTAAACAAGTTAAGACCTCTCTGCCTTCCGTGGCGGTACCAGGGCCCATACGTCCCCAACAGCACAGCTCCCCCTTGCAGAGTTACTATGTGAGTGGGCCGCTTAATTCGCTTAGAATGAGATGGTGGATAGCTCCATCCTAAATGCTGCCAGTGATGGAGCCTCAGCTACAGAAGATGGTACAGAATTCCACAAAGGTACGGTACGAGGGAAAAAGGTAAACTTATATGTATTCCCTACAGACACGGGAGGCCGAAAGCGTTTGTTTAAATAAAAGGCTGGTTTGGAAAACAGGAGACCATTTGCAAAATATGAGATCCACGATCGTGATAAAAAATAGTATTGAGGTGATTCGTTTCCGAAAGAACAATATTTTATAAACTACTAAAGAAATAAACTGTTAGATGATAACGTACACTTCAAAAAGTGATAAGTGGTCAATTCTGTAAACTCTTGAGTCACATGAAATGACAAGTTACTAGTCGAATAACGTATATATAATATAATATTCTTTGTGGAGGCATTTACCCAACTGCCACAGAAAATAGCCATAAAATGAGAATTGCTGCTATTTAAGCATAATTCGGTGTATTTAGGAATAAAATTGTTCAAAATGCATTGGAGAGGAAACAATGATGGAAGCCTGTACACTTCAAAAAGTGATAAGTGATCAATTCTGTAAACTCTGGAGTCACATGAAATGACAAGTTACTAGTCTAATAACGTATATATAACATAATATTCTTTGTGGAGGCATTTACCCAACTGCCACAGAAAATTGCCATAAAATCAGTATTGCTGCTATTTAAGCATAATTCGGTGTATTTAAGAATCAAGTTGTTCAAAATGCATTGAAGAGGAAACAGTGATGGAAGCCTGTGTCTGGGTTCCATTCATGAAAGAAGTAATCTTTGCACTTTTAAAAAAAACATGGTTTGCTCGGCTTTCATAGTTGAATCTGGAAGCGAAAACTTTTTCGCAAACTTAAAATATTCTTTGTGACTGAACATTTATTATGCATGAGTAAATTATCATATATGACCTAAATTTCCATTTGGCAATATTTTTGTTACGTCATAAAGAAAAAAAAAAGGGTTCGATATTGGTAGCTTTGCACTTGATACTGGGAGATGCCGAAATTTATCACTTCTTGACGAGCGTTTAGTTGCGTTTACCAGGCTTGCTTCCACTGAATACATACCCCATGTTTAATTTCAATAATGAAAATGACAGGTGTAAGGGACTTAAATGATGCATGATATATAAATATATCTGCAAGCTCAACGAAAGTATTACTGATTTTATATGGTCACCCCTCCTTGAAAAATGTTTTTTTATTTACTTCGTTCTAGTCTCTAAACAAACATGGTGGACTGTAACTTGAAAAGGAGTAGATCAACATGTGGATTTGTTTTCTCATTATCTTGTTTTGGCTAGGATGGTTCTATAATAAAAGCAAGGTTTGAAAACTTTTGTATGTGTATTTCTTTCGGCGCAGGTAGGTCACCTATTGAAACATTTAGTGTTAAGCTCCCAGATACCCCAGTATATCTAAGAAAGTTATCCCAGCCACTTTTGGCTCAACAAGTAAAGACCTTTCTGCCTTCCGTGGCGGTACCATAGCCCATACGTCCTCGACAGCACAGCTCCCCCTTGCAGAGTTACTAGGTGACTGGGCCCCTTAATTTGCTTAGAATGAGAGGGTGGATAGCTCCATCCTAAATGTTGCCAGTGATGGAGCCTCAGCTACAGAAGCTGGTACAGAATTCCACAAAGGTACGGTACTAGGGAGGTAATCTTTGCACTTTTAAAAAAAACATATGGTTTGCTCGGCTTTCATAGTTGAATCTGGAAGCGAAAACTTTTTCGCAAACTTAAAATATTCTTTGTGACTGAACATTTATTATGATTGAGTAAATTATCATATATGACCTAAATTTCTATTTGGCAATATTTTTGTTACGTCATAAAGAAAAAAAGGGTTCGGTATTGGTAGCATTGCACTTGATACTGGGAGATGCCGAAATTTATCACTTCCTGACCGAGCGTTTAGTTGCGTTTACCAGGCTTGCTTCCACTGAATACATACCCCATCTTTAATTTCAATAATGAAAATTACAGGTGTAAGGGACTTAAATGATGCATGATATATAAATATATCTGCAAGCTCAACGAAATAAGCATAATTCGGTGTATTTAAGAATAAAATTGTTCAAAATGCATTGGAGAGGAAACAGTGATGGAAGCCTGTACGCTTCAAAAAGTGATAAGTGATCAATTCTGTAAACTCTTGAGTCACATTAAGTGACAAGTTACTAGTCTAATAACGTATATATAATATACTATTCTTTGTGGAGGCATTTACCCAACTGCCAAAGAAAATAGCCATAAAATGAGTATTGCTGCTATTTAAGCATAATTCGGTGTATTTAAAAATAAAATTGTTCAAAATGCATTGGAAAGGAAACAGTGATGGAAGCCTGTGTCTGGGTTCCATTCATGAAAGAGGTAATCTTTGCACTTTTAAAAAAACATATGGTTTGCTCGGCTTTCATAGTTGAATCTGGAAGCGAAAACTTTTTCGCAAACTTAAAATATTCTTTGTGACTGAACTTTTAATATGCATGATGAATTATCATATACGACCTAAATTTCTATTTGGCAATATTTTTGTTACGTCATAAAGAAAAAAAGGGTTCGGTATTGGTAGCATTGCACTTGATACTGGGAGATGCCGAAATTTATCACTTCTTGACCGAGAGTTTAGTTGCGTTTACCAGGCTTGCTTCCACTGAATACATACACCATTTTCAATAATGAAAATGACAGGTGTAAGGGACTTAAATGATGCATGATATATAAATAAATCTGCAAGCTCAACGAAAGTATTACTGATTTTATATGGTCATCCCTCCTTGAAAAATGTTTTTTATTTACTTCGTTCTAGTCTGTAAACAAACATGGTTGACTGTAACTTGAAAAGGAGTAGGTCAACATGTAGAATTTTTTTCTCATTATCTTGTTTTCGCTAGGATGGTTCTATAATAAAAGCAAGGTTTGAAAACTTTTGTATGTGTATTTTTTCGGCGCAGGTAGGTCACCTATTGAAACATTTAGTGTTAAGCTCCCAGATACCCCAGTATATCTAAGAAAGTTATCCCAGCCACTTTTGGCTCAACAAGTAAAGACCTCTCTGCCTTCCGTGGCGGTACCAGGGCCCATACGTCCCCGACAGCACAGCTCCCCTTGCAGAGTTACTAGGTGACTGGGCCCCTTAATTTGCTTAGAATGAGAGGGTGGATAGCTCCATCCTAAATGATGCCAGTGATGGAGCCTCAGCTACAGAAGCTGGTACAGAATTCCACAAAGGTACGGTACGAGGGAAAAAGGTAAACTTGTATCTATTCCCTACAGACACGGGGGCCGAAAGCGTTTGTTTAAATGAAAGGCTGGTTTGGAAAACAGGAGATCATTTGCAAAATATGAGATCCACGATCGTGATAAAAAAATAGTATTGAGGTGATTCGTTTCCGAAAGAACAATATTTTATAAACTGCTAAAGAAATAAACTGTAAGACGATAACGTACACTTCAAAAAGTGATAAGTGGTCAATTCTGTAAACTCTGGAGTCACATGAAATGACAAGTTACTAGTCTAATAACGTATATATAATGTAATATTCTTTGTGGAATAAAACTGTTCACAATGAATTGGAGAGGAAACAGTGATGGAAACCTGTATCTGGGTTCCATTAATGAAAGAGGTAAACTTTGCACTTTCAAAAACATATGGTTTGCTCGGCTTTCATAGTTGAATCTGGAAGCGAAAACTTTTTCGCAAACTTAAAATATTCTTTGTGAATGAACATTTATTATGCATGAGTAAATTATCATATATGACCTAAATTTCTATTTGGCAATATTTTTGTTACGTCATAAAGAAAAAAAGGGTTCGGTATTGGTAGCATTGCACTTGATACTGGGAGATGCCGAAATTTATCACTTCTTGACCGAGCGTTTAGTTGCGTTTACCAGTCTTGCTTCCACTGAATACACACCCCATCTTTAATTTCAATAATGAAAATTACAGGTGTTAGGGACTTAAATGATGCATGATATATAAATATATCTGCAAGCTCAACGAAATAAGCATAATTCGGTGTATTTAAGAATAAAATTGTTCAAAATGCATTGGAGAGGAAACAGTGATGGAAACCTGTATCTGGGTTCCATTAATGAAAGAGGTAAACTTTGCACTTTCAAAAACATATGGTTTGCTCGGCTTTCATAGTTGAATCTGGAAGCGAAAACTTTTTCGCAAACTAAAAATATTCTTTGTGACTGAACATTTATTATGCATGAGTAAATTATCATATATGACCTAAATTTCTATTTGGCAATATTTTTGTTACGTCATAAAGAAAAAAAGGGTTCGGTATTGGTAGCATTGCACTTGATACTGGGAGATGCCGAAATTTATCACTTCTTGACCGAGCGTTTAGTTGCGTTTACCAGGCTTGCTTCCACTGAATACATACCCCATCTTTAATTTCAATAATGAAAATTACAGGTGTAAGGGACTTAAATGATGCATGATATATAAATATATCTGCAAGCTCAACGAAATAAGCATAATTCGGTGTATTTAAGAATAAAATTGTTCAAAATGCATTGGAGAGGAAACAGTGATGGAAGCCTGTACGCTTCAAAAAGTGATAAGTGATCAATTCTGTAAACTCTTGAGTCACATGAAGTGACAAGTTACTAGTCTAATAACGTATATATAATATACTATTCTTTGTGGAGGCATTTACCCAACTGCCAAAGAAAATAGCCATAAAATGAGTATTGCTGCTATTTAAGCATAATTCGGTGTATTTAAAAATAAAATTGTTCAAAATGCATTGGAGAGGAAACAGTGATGGAAGCCTGTGTCTGGGTTCCATTCATGAAAGAGGTAATCTTTGCACTTATAAAAAAAACATATGGTTTGCTCGGCTTTCATAGTTGAATCTGGAAGCGAAAACTTTTTCGCAAACTTAAAATATTCTTTGTGACTGAACTTTTATTATGCATGATGAATTATCATATATGACCTAAATTTCTATTTGGCAATATTTTTGTTACGTCATAAAGAAAAAAAAGGTTCGGTATTGGTAGCATTGCATTTGATACTGGGAGATGCCGAAATTTATCACTTCTTGACCGAGAGTTTAGTTGCGTTTACCAGGCTTGCTTCCACTGAATACATACCCCATTTTCAATAATGAAAATGACAGGTGTAAGGGACTTAAATGATGCATGATATATAAATATATCTGCAAGCTCAACGAAAGTATTACTGATTTTATAAGGTCATCCCTCTTTGAAAAATGTTTTTATTTACTTCGTTCTAGTCTGTAAACAAACATGGTTGACTTTAACTTGAAAAGGAGTAGGTCAACATGTAGAATTTTTTTCTCATTATCTTGTTTTGGCTAGGATGGTTCTATAATAAAAGCAAGGTTTGAAAACTTTTGTATGTGTATTTTTTCGGCGCAGGTAGGTCACCTATTGAAACATTTAGTGTTAAGCTCCCAGATACCCCAGTATATCTAAGAAAGTTATCCCAGCCACTTTTGGCTCAACAAATAAAGACCTCTCTGCCTTCCGTGGCGGTACCAGGGCCCATACGTCCCCGACAGCACAGCTCCCCCTTGCAGAGTTACTAGGTGACTGGGCCCCTTAATTTGCTTAGAATGAGAGGGTGGATAGCTCCATCCTAAATGATGCCAGTGATGGAGCCTCAGCTACAGAAGCTGGTACAGAATTCCACAAAGGTACGGTACGAGGGAAAAAGGTAAACTTATATGTATTCCCTACAGACACGGGGGGCCGAAAGCGTTTGTTTAAATGAAAGGCTGGTTTGGAAAACAGGAGATCATTTGCAAAATATGAGATCCACGATCGTGATAAAAAAATAGTATTGAGGTGATTCGTTTCCGAAAGAACAATATTTTATAAACTACTAAAGAAATAAACTGTTAGACGATAACGTACACTTCAAAAAGTGATAAGTGGTCAATTCTGTAAACTCTGGAGTCACATGAAATGACAAGTTACTAGTCTAATAACGTATATATAATGTAATATTCTTTGTGGAATAAAACTGTTCACAATGAATTGGAGAGGAAACAGTGATGGAAACCTGTATCTGGGTTCCATTAATGAAAGAGGTAAACTTTGCACTTTCAAAAACATATGGTTTGCTCGGCTTTCATAGTTGAATCTGGAAGCGAAAACTTTTTCGCAAACTTAAAATATTCTTTGTGACTGAACATTTATTATGCATGAGTAAATTATCATATATGACCTAAATTTCTATTTGGCAATATTTTTGTTACGTTATAAAGAAAAAAAGGGTTCGGTATTGGTAGCATTGCACTTGATACTGGGAGATGCCGAAATTTATCACTTCTTGACCGAGCGTTTAGTTGCGTTTACCAGGCTTGCTTCCACTGAATACATACCCCATCTTTAATTTCAATAATGAAAATTACAGGTGTAAGGGACTTAAATGATGCATGATATATAAATATATCTGCAAGCTCAACGAAATAAGCATAATTCGGTGTATTTAAGAATAAAATTGTTCAAAATGCATTGGAGAGGAAACAGTGATGGAAGCCTGTACGCTTCAAAAAGTGATAAGTGATCAATTCTGTAAACTCTTGAGTCACATGAAGTGACAAGTTACTAGTCTAATAACGTATATATAATATACTATTCTTTGTGGAGGCATTTACCCAACTGCCAAAGAAAATAGCCATAAAATGAGTATTGCTGCTATTTAAGCATAATTCGGTGTATTTAAAAATAAAATTGTTCAAAACGCATTGGAGAGGAAACAGTGATGGAAGCCTGTGTCTGGGTTCCATTCATGAAAGAGGTAATCTTTGCACTTTTAAAAAACATATGGTTTGCTCGGCTTTCATAGTTGAATCTGGAAGCGAAAACTTTTTCGCAAACTTAAAATATTCTTTGTGACTGAACTTTTATTATGCATGATGAATTATCATATATGACCTAAATTTCTATTTGGCAATATTGCACTTGATACTGGGAGATGCCGAAATTTATCACTTCTTGACCGAGAGTTTATTTGCGTTTACCAGGCTTGCTTCCACTGAATACATACCCCATTTTCAATAATGAAAATGACAGGTGTAAGGGACTTAAATGATGCATGATATATAAATATATCTGCAAGCTCAACGAAAGTATTACTGATTTTATAAGGTCATCCCTCTTTGAAAAATGTTTTTATTTACTTCGTTCTAGTCTGTAAACAAACATGGTTGACTGTAACTTGAAAAGGAGTAGGTCAACATGTAGAATTTTTTTCTCATTATCTTGTTTTGGCTAGGATGGTTCTATAATAAAAGCAAGGTTTGAAAACTTTTGTATGTGTATTTTTTCGGCGCAGGTAGGTCACCTATTGAAACATTTAGTGTTAAGCTCCCAGATACCCCAGTATATCTAAGAAAGTTATCCCAGCCACTTTTGGCTCAACAAGTAAAGACCTCTCTGCCTTCCGTGGCGGTACCAGGGCCCATACGTCCCCGACAGCACAGCTCCCCCTTGCAGAGTTACTAGGTGACTGGGCCCCTTAATTTGCTTAGAATGAGAGGGTGGATAGCTCCATCCTAAATGATGCCAGTGATGGAGCCTCAGCTACAGAAGCTGGTACAGAATTCCACAAAGGTACGGTACGAGGGAAAAAGGTAAACTTATATGTATTCCCTACAGACACGGGGGGGGGGGGGGGGCGAAAGCGTTTGTTTAAATGAAAGGCTGGTTTGGAAAACAGGAGATCATTTGCAAAATATGAGATCCACGATCGTGATAAAAAAATAGTATTGAGGTGATTCGTTTCCGAAAGAACAATATTTTATAAACTACTAAAGAAATAAACTGTTAGACGATAACGTACACTTCAAAAAGTGATAAGTGGTCAATTCTGTAAACTCTGGAGTCACATGAAATGACAAGTTACTAGTCTAATAACGTATATATAATGTAATATTCTTTGTGGAATAAAACTGTTCACAATGAATTGGAGAGGAAACAGTGATGGAAACCTGTATCTGGGTTCCATTAATGAAAGAGGTAAACTTTGCACTTTCAAAAACATATGGTTTGCTCGGCTTTCATAGTTGAATCTGGAAGCGAAAACTTTTTCGCAAACATAAAATATTCTTTGTGACTGAACATTTATTATGCATGAGTAAATTATCATATATGACCTAAATTTCTATTTGGCAATATTTTTGTTACGTTATAAAGAAAAAAAGGGTTCGGTATTGGTAGCATTGCACTTGATACTGGGAGATGCCGAAATTTATCACTTCTTGACCGAGCGTTTAGTTGCGTTTACCAGGCTTGCTTCCACCGAATACATACCCCATCTTTAATTTCAATAATGAAAATTACAGGTGTAAGGGACTTAAATGATGCATGATATATAAATATATCTGCAAGCTCAACGAAATAAGCATAATTCGGTGTATTTAAGAATAAAATTGTTCAAAATGCATTGGAGAGGAAACAGTGATGGAAGCCTGTACGCTTCAAAAAGTGATAAGTGATCAATTCTGTAAACTCTTGAGTCACATGAAGTGACAAGTTACTAGTCTAATAACGTATATATAATATACTATTCTTTGTGGAGGCATTTACCCAACTGCCAAAGAAAATAGCCATAAAATGAGTATTGCTGCTATTTAAGCATAATTCGGTGTATTTAAAAATAAAATTGTTCAAAATGCATTGGAGAGGAAACAGTGATGGAAGCCTGTGTCTGGGTTCCATTCATGAAAGAGGTAATCTTTGCACTTTTAAAAAAACATATGGTTTGCTCGGCTTTCATAGTTGAATCTGGAAGCGAAAACTTTTTCGCAAACTTAAAATATTCTTTGTGACTGAACTTTTATTATGCATGATGAATTATCATATATGACCTAAATTTCTATTTGGCAATATTTTTGTTACGTCATAAAGAAAAAAAAGGTTCGGTATTGGTAGCATTGCATTTGATACTGGGAGATGCCGAAATTTATCACTTCTTGACCGAGAGTTTAGTTGCGTTTACCAGGCTTGCTTCCACTGAATACATACCCCATTTTCAATAATGAAAATGACAGGTGTAAGGGACTTAAATGATGCATGATATATAAATATATCTGCAAGCTCAACGAAAGTATTACTGATTTTATAAGGTCATCCCTCTTTGAAAAATGTTTTTATTTACTTCGTTCTAGTCTGTAAACAAACATGGTTGACTGTAACTTGAAAAGGAGTAGGTCAACATGTAGAATTTTTTTCTCATTATCTTGTTTTGGCTAGGATGGTTCTATAATAAAAGCAAGGTTTGAAAACTTTTGTATGTGTATTTTTTCGGCGCAGGTAGGTCACCTATTGAAACATTTAGTGTTAAGCTCCCAGATACCCCAGTATATCTAAGAAAGTTATCCCAGCCACTTTTGGCTCAACAAGTAAAGACCTCTCTGCCTTCCGTGGCGGTACCAGGGCCCATACGTCCCCGACAGCACAGCTCCCCCTTGCAGAGTTACTAGGTGACTGGGCCCCTTAATTTGCTTAGAATGAGAGGGTGGATAGCTCCATCCTAAATGATGCCAGTGATGGAGCCTCAGCTACAGAAGCTGGTACAGAATTCCACAAAGGTACGGTACGAGGGAAAAAGGTAAACTTATATGTATTCCCTACAGACACGGGGGGCCGAAAGCGTTTGTTTAAATGAAAGGCTGGTTTGGAAAACAGGAGATCATTTGCAAAATATGAGATCCACGATCGTGATAAAAAATAGTATTGAGGTGATTCGTTTCCAAAAGAACAATATTTTATAAACTACTAAAGAAATAAACTGTTAGACGATAACGTACACTTCAAAAAGTGATAAGTGGTCAATTCTGTAAACTCTGGAGTCACATGAAATGACAAGTTACTAGTCTAATAACGTATATATAATGTAATATTCTTTGTGGAATAAAACTGTTCACAATGAATTGGAGAGGAAACAGTGATGGAAACCTGTATCTGGGTTCCATTAATGAAAGAGGTAAACTTTGCACTTTCAAAAACATATGGTTTGCTCGGCTTTCATAGTTGAATCTGGAAGCGAAAACTTTTTCGCAAACTTAAAATATTCTTTGTGACTGAACATTTATTATGCATGAGTAAATTATCATATATGACCTAAATTTCTATTTGGCAATATTTTTGTTACGTTATAAAGAAAAAAAGGGTTCGGTATTGGTAGCATTGCACTTGATACTGGGAGATGCCGAAATTTATCACTTCTTGACCGAGCGTTTAGTTGCGTTTACCAGGCTTGCTTCCACTGAATACATACCCCATCTTTAATTTCAATAATGAAAATTACAGGTGTAAGGGACTTAAATGATGCATGATATATAAATATATCTGCAAGCTCAACGAAATAAGCATAATTCGGTGTATTTAAGAATAAAATTGTTCAAAATGCATTGGAGAGGAAACAGTGATGGAAGCCTGTACGCTTAAAAAAGTGATAAGTGATCCATTCTGTAAACTCTTGAGTCACATGAAGTGACAAGTTACTAGTCTAATAACGTATATATAATATACTATTCTTTGTGGAGGCATTTACCCAACTGCCAAAGAAAATAGCCATAAAATGAGTATTGCTGCTATTTAAGCATAATTCGGTGTATTTAAAAATAAAATTGTTCAAAATGCATTGGAGAGGAAACAGTGATGGAAGCCTGTGTCTGGGTTCCATTCATGAAAGAGGTAATCTTTGCACTTTTAAAAAACATATGGTTTGCTCGGCTTTCATAGTTGAATCTGGAAGCGAAAACTTTTTCGCAAACTTAAAATATTCTTTGTGACTGAACTTTTATTATGCATGATGAATTATCATATATGACCTAAATTTCTATTTGGCAATATTGCACTTGATACTGGGAGATGCCGAAATTTATCACTTCTTGACCGAGAGTTTATTTGCGTTTACCAGGCTTGCTTCCACTGAATACATACCCCATTTTCAATAATGAAAATGACAGGTGTAAGGGACTTAAATGATGCATGATATATAAATATATCTGCAAGCTCAACGAAAGTATTACTGATTTTATAAGGTCATCCCTCTTTGAAAAATGTTTTTATTTACTTCGTTCTAGTCTGTAAACAAACATGGTTGACTGTAACTTGAAAAGTAATAGGTCAACATGTAGAATTTTTTTCTCATTATCTTGTTTTGGCTAGGATGGTTCTATAATAAAAGCAAGGTTTGAAAACTTTTGTATGTGTATTTTTTCGGCGCAGGTAGGTCACCTATTGAAACATTTAGTGTTAAGCTCCCAGATACCCCAGTATATCTAAGAAAGTTATCCCAGCCACTTTTGGCTCAACAAGTAAAGACCTCTCTGCCTTCCGTGGCGGTACCAGGGCCCATACGTCCCCGACAGCACAGCTCCCCCTTGCAGAGTTACTAGGTGACTGGGCCCCTTAATTTGCTTAGAATGAGAGGGTGGATAGCTCCATCCTAAATGATGACAGTGATGGAGCCTCAGCTACAGAAGCTGGTACAGAATTCCACAAAGGTACGGTACGAGGGAAAAAGGTAAACTTATATGTATTCCCTACAGACACGGGGGCCGAAAGCGTTTGTTTAAATGAAAGGCTGGTTTGGAAAACAGGAGATCATTTGCAAAATATGAGATCCACGATCGTGATAAAAAAATAGTATTGAGGTGATTCGTTTCCGAAAGAACAATATTTTATAAACTACTAAAGAAATAAACTGTTAGACGATAACGTACACTTCAAAAAGTGATAAGTGGTCAATTCTGTAAACTCTGGAGTCACATGAAATGACAAGTTACTAGTCTAATAACGTATATATAATGTAATATTCTTTGTGGAATAAAACTGTTCACAATGAATTGGAGAGGAAACAGTGATGGAAACCTGTATCTGGGTTCCATTAATGAAAGAGGTAAACTTTGCACTTTCAAAAACATATGGTTTGCTCGGCTTTCATAGTTGAATCTGGAAGCGAAAACTTTTTCGCAAACTTAAAATATTCTTTGTGACTGAACATTTATTATGCATGAGTAAATTATCATATATGACCTAAATTTCTATTTGGCAATATTTTTGTTACGTTATAAAGAAAAAAAGGGTTCGGTATTGGTAGCATTGCACTTGATACTGGGAGATGCCGAAATTTATCACTTCTTGACCGAGCGTTTAGTTGCGTTTACCAGGCTTGCTTCCACTGAATACATACCCCATCTTTAATTTCAATAATGAAAATTACAGGTGTAAGGGACTTAAATGATGCATGATATATAAATATATCTGCAAGCTCAACGAAATAAGCATAATTCGGTGTATTTAAGAATAAAATTGTTCAAAATGCATTGGAGAGGAAACAGTGATGGAAGCCTGTACGCTTCAAAAAGTGATAAGTGATCAATTCTGTAAACTCTTGAGTCACATGAAGTGACAAGTTACTAGTCTAATAACGTATATATAATATACTATTCTTTGTGGAGGCATTTACCCAACTGCCAAAGAAAATAGCCATAAAATGAGTATTGCTGCTATTTAAGCATAATTCGGTGTATTTAAAAATAAAATTATTCAAAATGCATTGGAGAGGAAACAGTGATGGAAGCCTGTGTCTGGGTTCCATTCATGAAAGAGGTAATCTTTGCACTTTTAAAAAAACATATGGTTTGCTCGGCTTTCATAGTTGAATCTGGAAGCGAAAACTTTTTCGCAAACTTAAAATATTCTTTGTGACTGAACTTTTATTATGCATGATGAATTATCATATATGACCTAAATTTCTATTTGGCAATATTTTTGTTACGTCATAAAGAAAAAAAGGGTTCGGTATTGGTAGCATTGCACTTGATACTGGGAGATGCCGAAATTTATCACTTCTTGACCGAGAGTTTAGTTGCGTTTACCAGGCTTGCTTCCACTGAATACATACCCCATTTTCAATAATGAAAATGACAGGTGTAAGGGACTTAAATGATGCATGATATATAAATATATCTGCAAGCTCAACGAAAGTATTACTGATTTTATATGGTCATCCCTCCTTGAAAAATGTTTTTATTTACTTCGTTCTTGTCTGTAAACAAACATGGTTGACTGTAACTTGAAAAGGAGTAGGTCAACATGTAGAATTTTTTTCTCATTATCTTGTTTTGGCTAGGATGGTTCTATAATAAAAGCAAGGTTTGAAAACTTTTGTATGTGTATTTTTTTCGGCGCAGGTAGGTCACCTATTGAAACATTTAGTGTTAAGCTCCCAGATACCCCAGTATATCTAAGAAAGTTATCCCAGCCACTTTTGGCTCAACAAGTAAAGACCTCTCTGCCTTCCGTGGCGGTACCAGGGCCAATACGTCCCTAACAGCACAGCTCCCCCTTGCAGAGTTACTAGGTGACTGGGCCCCTTAATTTGCTTAGAATGAGAGGGTGGATAGCTCCATCCTAAATGATGCCAGTGATGGAGCCTCAGCTACAGAAGCTGGTACAGAATTCCACAAAGGTACGGTGCGAGGGAAAAAGGTAAACTTATATGTATTCCCTACAGACACGGGGGGCCGAAAGCGTTTGTTTAAATGAAAGGCTGGTTTGGAAAACAGGAGATCATTTGCAAAATATGAGATCCACGATCGTGATAAAAAAAATAGTATTGAGGTGATTCGTTTCCGAAAGAACAATATTTTATAAACTACTAAAGAAATAAACTGTTAGACGATAACGTACACTTCAAAAAGTGATAAGTGGTCAATTCTGTAAACTCTGGAGTCACATGAAATGACAAGTTACTAGTCTAATAACGTATATATAATGTAATATTCTTTGTGGAATAAAACTGTTCACAATGAATTGGAGAGGAAACAGTGATGGAAACCTGTATCTGGGTTCCATTAATGAAAGAGGTAAACTTTGCACTTTCAAAAACATATGGTTTGCTCGGCTTTCATAGTTGAATCTGGAAGCGAAAACTTTTTCGCAAACTTAAAATATTCTTTGTGACTGAACATATATTATGCATGAGTAAATTATCATATATGACCTAAATTTCTATTTGGCAATATTTTTGTTACGTCATAAAGAAAAAACAAGGGTTCGATATTGGTAGCATTGCACTTGATACTGGGAGATGCCGAAATTTATCACTTCTTGACGAGCGTTTAGTTGCGTTTACCAGGCTTGCTTCCACTGAATACATACCCCATCTTTAATTTCAAGAATGAAAATTACAGGTGTAAGGGACTTAAATGATGCATGATATATAAATATATCTGCAAGCTCAACGAAATAAGCATAATTCGGTGTATTTAAGAATAAAATTGTTCAAAATGCATTGGAGAGGAAACAGTGATGGAAGCCTGTACGCTTCAAAAAGTGATAAGTGATCAATTCTGTAAACTCTTGAGTCACATGAAGTGACAAGTTACTAGTCTAATAACGTATATATAATATACTATTCTTTGTGGAGGCATTTACCCAACTGCCAAAGAAAATAGCCATAAAATGAGTATTGCTGCTATTTAAGCCTAATTCGGTGTATTTAAAAATAAAATTGTTCAAAATGCATTGGAGAGGAAACAGTGATGGAAGCCTGTGTCTGGGCTCCATTCATGAAAGAGGTAATCTTTGCACTTTTAAAAAACATATGGTTTGCTCGGCTTTCATAGTTGAATCTGGAAGCGAAAACTTTTTCGCAAACTTAAAATATTCTTTGTGACTGAACTTTTATTATGCATGATGAATTATCATATATGACCTAAATTTCTATTTGGCAATATTGCACTTGATACTGGGAGATGCCGAAATTTATCACTTCTTGACCGAGAGTTTATTTGCGTTTACCAGGCTTGCTTCCACTGAATACATACCCCATTTTCAATAATGAAAATGACAGGTGTAAGGGACTTAAATGATGCATGATATATAAATATATCTGCAAGCTCAACGAAAGTATTACTGATTTTATAAGGTCATCCCTCTTTGAAAAATGTTTTTATTTACTTCGTTCTAGTCTGTAAACAAACATGGTAGACTGTAACTTGAAAAGGAGTAGGTCAACATGTAGAATTTTTTTCTCATTATCTTGTTTTGGCTAGGATGGTTCTATAATAAAAGCAAGGTTTGAAAACTTTTGTATGTGTATTTTTTCGGCGCAGGTAGGTCACCTATTGAAACATTTAGTGTTAAGCTCCCAGATACCCCAGTATATCTAAGAAAGTTATCCCAGCCACTTTTGGCTCAACAAGTAAAGACCTCTCTGCCTTCCGTGGCGGTACCAGGGCCCATACGTCCCCGACAGCACAGCTCCCCCTTGCAGAGTTACTAGGTGACTGGGCCCCTTAATTTGCTTAGAATGAGAGGGTGGATAGCTCCATCCTAAATGATGCCAGTGATGGAGCCTCAGCTACAGAAGCTGGTACAGAATTCCACAAAGGTACGGTACGAGGGAAAAAGGTAAACTTATATGTATTCCCTACAGACACGGGGGGCCGAAAGCGTTTGTTTAAATGAAAGGCTGGTTTGGAAAACAGGAGATCATTTGCAAAATATGAGATCCACGATTGTGATAAAAAAATAGTATTGAGGTGATTCGTTTCCGAAAGAACAATATTTTATAAACTACTAAAGAAACAAAATGTTAGACGATAACGTAAACTTCAAAAAGTGATAAGTGGTCAATTCTGTAAACTCTGGAGTCACATGAAATGACAAGTTACTAGTCTAATAACGTATATATAATGTAATATTCTTTGTGGAATAAAACTGTTCACAATGAATTGGAGAGGAAACAGTGATGGAAACCTGTATCTGGGTTCCATTAATGAAAGAGGTAAACTTTGCACTTTCAAAAACATATGGTTTGCTCGGCTTTCATAGTTGAATCTGGAAGCGAAAACTTTTTCGCAAACTTAAAATATTCTTTGTGACTGAACATTTATTATGCATGAGTAAATTATCATATATGACCTAAATTTCTATTTGGCAATATTTTTGTTACGTTATAAAAAAAAGGGGGGGGGGGTTCGGTATTGGTAGCATTGCACTTGATACTGGGAGATGCCGAAATTTATCACTTCTTGACCGAGCGTTTAGTTGCGTTTACCAGGCTTGCTTCCACTGAATACATACCCCATCTTTAATTTCAATAATGAAAATTACAGGTGTAAGGGACTTAAATGATGCATGATATATAAATATATCTGCAAGCTCAACGAAATAAGCATAATTCGGTGTATTTAAGAATAAAATTGTTCAAAATGCATTGGAGAGGAAACAGTGATGGAAGCCTGTACGCTTCAAAAAGTGATAAGTGATCAATTCTGTAAACTCTTGAGTCACATGAAGTGACAAGTTACTAGTCTAATAACGTATATATAATATACTATTCTTTGTGGAGGCATTTACCCAACTGCCAAAGAAAATAGCCATAAAATGAGTATTGCTGCTATTTAAGCATAATTCGGTGTATTTAAAAATAAAATTGTTCAAAATGCATTGGAGAGGAAACAGTGATGGAAGCCTGTGTCTGGGTTCCATTCATGAAAGAGGTCATCTTTGCACTTTTAAAAAAAACATACGGTTTGCTCGGCTTTCATAGTTGAATCTGGAAGCGAAAACTTTTTCGCAAACTTAAAATATTCTTTGTGACTGAACTTTTATTATGCATGATGAATTATCATATATGACCTAAATTTCTATTTGGCAATATTTTTGTTACGTCATAAAGAAAAAAAGGGTTCGGTATTGGTAGCATTGCACTTGATACTGGGAGATGCCGAAATTTATCACTTCTTGACCGAGAGTTTAGTTGCGTTTACCAGGCTTGCTTCCACTGAATACATACCCCATTTTCAATAATGAAAATGACAGGTGTAAGGGACTTAAATGATGCATGATATATAAATATATCTGCAAGCTCAACGAAAGTATTACTGATTTTATATGGTCATCCCTCCTTGAAAAGTGTTTTTATTTACTTCGTTCTTGTCTGTAAACAAACATGGTTGACTGTAACTTGAAAAGGAGTAGATCAACATGTAGAATTTTTTTCTCATTATCTTGTTTTGGCTAGGATGGTTCTATAATAAAAGCAAGGTTTGAAAACTTTTGTATGTGTATTTTTTCGGCGCAGGTAGGTCACCTATTGAAACATTTAGTGTTAAGCTCCCAGATACCCCAGTATATCTAAGAAAGTTATCCCAGCCACTTTTGGCTCAACAAGTAAAGACCTCTCTGCCTTCCGTGGCGGTACCAGGGCCCATACGTCCCCGACAGCACAGCTCCCCCTTGCAGAGTTACTAGGTGACTGGGCCCCTTAATTTGCTTAGAATGAGAGGGTGGATAGCTCCATCCTAAATGATGCCAGTGATGGAGCCTCAGCTACAGAAGCTGGTACAGAATTCCACAAAGGTACGGTGCGAGGGAAAAAGGTAAACTTATATGTATTCCCTACAGACACGGGGGCCGAAAGCGTTTGTTTAAATGAAAGGCTGGTTTGGAAAACAGGAGATCATTTGCAAAATATGAGATCCACGATCGTGATAAAAAAATAGTATTGAGGTGATTCGTTTCCGAAAGAACAATATTTTATAAACTACTAAAGAAATAAACTGTTAGACGATAACGTACACTTCAAAAAGTGATAAGTGGTCAATTCTGTAAACTCTGGAGTCACATGAAATGACAAGTTACTAGTCTAATAACGTATATATAATGTAATATTCTTTGTGGAATAAAACTGTTCACAATGAATTGGAGAGGAAACAGTGATGGAAACCTGTATCTGGGTTCCATTAATGAAAGAGGTAAACTTTGCACTTTCAAAAACATATGGTTTGCTCGGCTTTCATAGTTGAATCTGGAAGCGAAAACTTTTTCGCAAACTTAAAATATTCTTTGTGACTGAACATTTATTATGCATGAGTAAATTATCATATATGACCTAAATTTCTATTTGGCAATATTTTTGTTACGTCATAAAGAAAAAAAGGGTTCGGTATTGGTAGCATTGCACTTGATACTGGGAGATGCCGAATTTTATCACTTCTTGACCGAGCGTTTAGTTGCGTTTACCAGGCTTGCTTCCACTGAATACATACCCCATCTTTAATTTCAATAATGAAAATTACAGGTGTAAGGGACTTAAATGATGCATGATATATAAATATATCTGCAAGCTCAACGAAATAAGCATAATTCGGTGTATTTAAGAATAAAATTGTTCAAAATGCATTGGAGAGGAAACAGTGATGGAAGCCTGTACGCTTCAAAAAGTGATAAGTGATCAATTCTGTAAACTCTTGAGTCACATGAAGTGACAAGTTACTAGTCTAATAACGTATATATAATATACTATTCTTTGCGGAGGCATTTACCCAACTGCCAAATAAAATAGCCATAAAATGTGTATTGCTGCTATTTAAGCATAATTCGGTGTATTTAAAAATAAAATTGTTTAAAATGCATTGGAGAGGAAACAGTGATGGAAGCCTGTGTCTGGGTTCCATTCATGAAAGAGGTGATCGTTGCACTTTTAAAAAACATATGGTTTGCTCGGCTTTCATAGTTGAATCTGGAAGCGAAAACTTTTTCGCAAACTTAAAATATTCTTTGTGACTGAACATTTATTATGCATGAGTAAATTATCATATATGACCTAAATTTCTATTTGGCAATATTTTTGTTACGTTATAAAAAAAAGGGGGTTCGGTATTGGTAGCATTGCACTTGATACTGGGAGATGCCGAAATTTATCACTTCTTGACCGAGCGTTTAGTTGCGTTTACCAGGCTTGCTTCCACTGAATACATACCCCATCTTTAATTTCAATAATGAAAATTACAGGTGTAAGGGACTTAAATGATGCATGATATATAAATATATCTGCAAGCTCAACGAAATAAGCATAATTCGGTGTATTTAAGAAAAAAATTGTTCAAAATGCATTGGAGAGGAAACAGTGATGGAAGCCTGTACGCTTCAAAAAGTGATAAGTGATCAATTCTGTAAACTCTTGAGTCACATGAAGTGACAAGTTACTAGTCTAATAACGTATATATAATATACTATTCTTTGTGGAGGCATTTACCCAACTGCCAAAGAAAATAGCCATAAAATGAGTATTGCTGTTATTTAAGCATAATTCGGTGTATTTAAAAATAAAATTGTTCAAAATGCATTGGAGAGGAAACAGTGATGGAAGCCTGTGTCTGGGTTCCATTCATGAAAGAGGTAATCTTTGCACTTTAAAAAAAAACATATGGTTTGCTCGGCTTTCATAGTTGAATCTGGAAGCGAAAACTTTTTCGCAAACTTAAAATATTCTTTGTGACTGAACTTTTATTATGCATGATGAATAATCATATATGACCTAAATTTCTATTTGGCAATATTTTTGTTACGTCATAAAGAAAAAAAGGGTTCGGTATTGGTAGCATTGCACTTGATACTGGGAGATGCCGAAATTTATCACTTCTTGACCGAGAGTTTAGTTGCGTTTACCAGGCTTGCTTCCACTGAATACATACCCCATTTTCAATAATGAAAATGACAGGTGTAAGGGACTTAAATGATGCATGATATATAAATATATATGCAAGCTCAACGAAAGTATTACTGATTTTATATGGTCATCCCTCCTTGAAAAATGTTTTTATTTACTTCGTTCTAGTCTGTAAACAAACATGGTTGACTGTAACTTGAAAAGGAGTAGGTCAACATGTAGAATTTTTTTCTCATTATCTTGTTTTGGCTAGGATGGTTCTATAATAAAAGCAAGGTTTGAAAACTTTTGTATGTGTATTTTTCGGCGCAGGTAGGTCACCTATTGAAACATTTAGTGTTAAGCTCCCAGATACCCCAGTATATCTAAGAAAGTTATCCCAGCCACTTTTGGCTCAACAAGTAAAGACCTCTCTGCCTTCCGTGGCGGTACCAGGGCCCATACGTCCCCGACAGCACAGCTCCCCCTTGCAGAGTTACTAGGTGACTGGGCCCCTTAATTTGCTTAGAATGAGAGGGTGGATAGCTCCATCCTAAATGATGCCAGTGATGGAGCCTCAGCTACAGAAGCTGGTACAGAATTCCACAAAGGTACGGTGCGAGGGAAAAAGGTAAACTAATATGTATTCCCTACAGACACGGGGGGCCGAAAGCGTTTGTTTAAATGAAAGGCTGGTTTGGAAAACAGGAGATCATTTGCAAAATATGAGATCCACGATCGTGATAAAAAAAATAGTATTGAGGTGATTCGTTTCCGAAAGAACAATATTTTATAAACTACTAAAGAAATAAACTGTTAGACGATAACGTACACTTCAAAAAGTGATAAGTGGTCAATTCTGTAAACTCTGGAGTCACATGAAATAACAAGTTACTAGTCTAATAACGTATATATAATGTAATATTATTTGTGGAATAAAACTGTTCACAATGAATTGGAGAGGAAACAGTGATGGAAACCTGTATCTGGGTTCCATTAATGAAAGAGGTAAACTTTGCACTTTCAAAAACATATGGTTTGCTCGGCTTTCATAGTTGAATCTGGAAGCGAAAACTTTTTCGCAAACTTAAAATATTCTTTGTGACTGAACATTTATTATGCATGAGTAAATTATCATATATGACCTAAATTTCTATTTGGCAATATTTTTGTTACGTCATAAAGAAAAAACAAGGGTTCGATATTGGTAGCATTGCACTTGATACTGGGAGATGCCGAAATTTATCACTTCTTGACGAGCGTTTAGTTGCGTTTACCAGGCTTGCTTCCACTGAATACATACCCCATCTTTAATTTCAAGAATGAAAATTACAGGTGTAAGGGACTTAAATGATGCATGATATATAAATATATCTGCAAGCTCAACGAAATAAGCATAATTCGGTGTATTTAAGAATAAAATTGTTCAAAATGCATTGGAGAGGAAACAGTGACGGAAGCCTGTACGCTTCAAAAAGTGATAAGTGATCAATTCTGTAAACTCTTGAGTCACATGAAGTGACAAGTTACTAGTCTAATAACGTATATATAATATACTATTCTTTGTGGAGGCATTTACCCAACTGCCAAAGAAAATAGCCATAAAATGAGTATTGCTGCTATTTAAGCATAATTCGGTGTATTTAAAAATAAAATTGTTCAAAATGCATTGGAGAGGAAACAGTGATGGAAGCCTGTGTCTGGGTTCCATTCATGAAAGAGGTAATCTTTGCACTTTTAAAAAACATATGGTTTGCTCGGCTTTCATAGTTGAATCTGGAAGCGAAAACTTTTTCGCAAACTTAAAATATTCTTTGTGACTGAACTTTTATTATGCATGATGAATTATCATATATGACCTAAATTTCTATTTGGCAATATTGCACTTGATACTGGGAGATGCCGAAATTTATCACTTCTTGACCGAGAGTTTATTTGCGTTTACCAGGCTTGCTTCCACTGAATACATACCCCATTTTCAATAATGAAAATGACAGGTGTAAGGGACTTAAATGATGCATGATATATAAATATATCTGCAAGCTCAACGAAAGTATTACTGATTTTATAAGGTCATCCCTCTTTGAAAAATGTTTTTATTTACTTCGTTCTAGTCTGTAAACAAACATGGTAGACTGTAACTTGAAAAGGAGTAGGTCAACATGTAGAAATTTTTTCTCATTATCTTGTTTTGGCTAGGATGGTTCTATAATAAAAGCAAGGTTTGAAAACTTTTGTATGTGTATTTTTTCGGCGCAGGTAGGTCACCTATTGAAACATTTAGTGTTAAGCTCCCAGATACCCCAGTATATCTAAGAAAGTTATCCCAGCCACTTTTGGCTCAACAAGTAAAGACCTCTCTGCCTTCCGTGGCGGTACCAGGGCCCATACGTCCCCGACAGCACAGCTCCCCCTTGCAGAGTTAACTAGGTGACTGGGCCCCTTAATTTGCTTAGAATGAGAGGGTGGATAGCTCCATCCTAAATGATGCCAGTGATGGAGCCTCAGCTACAGAAGCTGGTACAGAATTCCACAAAGGTACGGTACGAGAGAAAAAGGTAAACTTATATGTATTCCCTACAGACACGGGGGGCCGAAAGCGTTTGTTTAAATGAAAGGCTGGTTTGGAAAACAGGAGATCATTTGCAAAATATGAGATCCACGATCGTGATAAAAAAATAGTATTGAGGTGATTCGTTTCCGAAAGAACAATATTTTATAAACTACTAAAGAAATAAACTGTTAGACGATAACGTACACTTCAAAAAGTGATAAGTGGTCAATTCTGTAAACTCTGGAGTCACATGAAATGACAAGTTACTAGTCTAATAACGTATATATAATGTAATATTCTTTGTGGAATAAAACTGTTCACAATGAATTGGAGAGGAAACAGTGATGGAAACCTGTATCTGGGTTCCATTAATGAAAGAGGTAAACTTTGCACTTTCAAAAACATATGGTTTGCTCGGCTTTCATAGTTGAATCTGGAAGCGAAAACTTTTTCGCAAACTTAAAATATTCTTTGTGACTGAACATTTATTATGCATGAGTAAATTATCATATATGACCTAAATTTCTATTTGGCAATATTTTTGTTACGTTATAAAAAAAGGGGGTTCGGTATTGGTAGCATTGCACTTGATACTGGGAGATGCCGAAATTTATCACTTCTTGACCGAGCGTTTAGTTGCGTTTACCAGGCTTGCTTCCACTGAATACATACCCCATCTTTAATTTCAATAATGAAAATTACAGGTGTAAGGGACTTAAATGATGCATGATATATAAATATATCTGCAAGCTCAACGAAATAAGCATAATTCGGTGTATTTAAGAAAAAAATTGTTCAAAATGCATTGGAGAGGAAACAGTGATGGAAGCCTGTACGCTTCAAAAAGTGATAAGTGATCATTCTGTAAACTCTTGAGTCACATGAAGTGACAAGTTACTAGTCTAATAACGTATATATAATATACTATTCTTTGTGGAGGCATTTACCCAACTGCCAAAGAAAATAGCCATAAAATGAGTATTGCTGTTATTTAAGCATAATTCGGTGTATTTAAAAATAAAATTGTTCAAAATGCATTGGAGAGGAAACAGTGATGGAAGCCTGTGTCTGGGTTCCATTCATGAAAGAGGTAATCTTTGCACTTTAAAAAAAAAACATATGGTTTGCTCGGCTTTCATAGTTGAATCTGGAAGCGAAAACTTTTTCGCAAACTTAAAATATTCTTTGTGACTGAACTTTTATTATGCATGATGAATAATCATATATGACCTAAATTTCTATTTGGCAATATTTTTGTTACGTCATAAAGAAAAAAAGGGTTCGGTATTGGTAGCATTGCACTTGATACTGGGAGATGCCGAAATTTATCACTTCTTGACCGAGAGTTTAGTTGCGTTTACCAGGCTTGCTTCCACTGAATACATACCCCATTTTCAATAATGAAAATGACAGGTGTAAGGGACTTAAATGATGCATGATATATAAATATATATGCAAGCTCAACGAAAGTATTACTGATTTTATATGGTCATCCCTCCTTGAAAAATGTTTTTATTTACTTCGTTCTAGTCTGTAAACAAACATGGTTGACTGTAACTTGAAAAGGAGTAGGTCAACATGTAGAATTTTTTTCTCATTATCTTGTTTTGGCTAGGATGGTTCTATAATAAAAGCAAGGTTTGAAAACTTTTGTATGTGTATTTTTCGGCGCAGGTAGGTCACCTATTGAAACATTTAGTGTTAAGCTCCCAGATACCCCAGTATATCTAAGAAAGTTATCCCAGCCACTTTTGGCTCAACAAGTAAAGACCTCTCTGCCTTCCGTGGCGGTACCAGGGCCCATACGTCCCCGACAGCACAGCTCCCCCTTGCAGAGTTACTAGGTGACTGGGTCCCTTAATTTGCTTAGAATGAGAGGGTGGATAGCTCCATCCTAAATGATGCCAGTGATGGAGCCTCAGCTACAGAAGCTGGTACAGAATTCCACAAAGGTACGGTGCGAGGGAAAAAGGTAAACTTATATGTATTCCCTACAGACACGGGGGCCGAAAGCGTTTGTTTAAATGAAAGGCTGGTTTGGAAAACAGGAGATCATTTGCAAAATATGAGATCCACGATCGTGATAAAAAATAGTATTGAGGTGATTCGTTTCCGAAAGAACAATATTTTATAAACTACTAAAGAAATAAACTGTTAGACGATAACGTACACTTCAAAAAGTGATAAGTGGTCAATTCTGTAAACTCTGGAGTCACATGAAATGACAAGTTACTAGTCTAATAACGTATATATAATGTAATATTCTTTGTGGAATAAAACTGTTCACAATGAATTGGAGAGGAAACAGTGATGGAAACCTGTATCTGGGTTCCATTAATGAAAGAGGTAAACTTTGCACTTTCAAAAACATATGGTTTGCTCGGCTTTCATAGTTGAATCTGGAAGCGAAAACTTTTTCGCAAACTTAAAATATTCTTTGTGACTGAACATTTATTATGCATGAGTAAATTATCATATATGACCTAAATTTCTATTTGGCAATATTTTTGTTACGTCATAAAGAAAAAAAGGGTTCGGTATTGGTAGCATTGCACTTGATACTGGGAGATGCCGAATTTTATCACTTCTTGACCGAGCGTTTAGTTGCGTTTACCAGGCTTGCTTCCACTGAATACATACCCCATCTTTAATTTCAATAATGAAAATTACAGGTGTAAGGGACTTAAATGATGCATGATATATAAATATATCTGCAAGCTCAACGAAATAAGCATAATTCGGTGTATTTAAGAATAAAATTGTTCAAAATGCATTGGAGAGGAAACAGTGATGGAAGCCTGTACGCTTCAAAAAGTGATAAGTGATCAATTCTGTAAACTCTTGAGTCACATGAAGTGACAAGTTACTAGTCTAATAACGTATATATAATATACTATTCTTTGCGGAGGCATTTACCCAACTGCCAAATAAAATAGCCATAAAATGTGTATTGCTGCTATTTAAGCATAATTCGGTGTATTTAAAAATAAAATTGTTTAAAATGCATTGGAGAGGAAACAGTGATGGAAGCCTGTGTCTGGGTTCCATTCATGAAAGAGGTAATCGTTGCACTTTTAAAAAACATATGGTTTGCTCGGCTTTCATAGTTGAATCTGGAAGCGAAAACTTTTTCGCAAACTTAAAATATTCTTTGTGACTGAACTTTTATTATGCATGATGAATTATCATATATGACCTAAATTTCTATTTGGCAATATTTTTGTTACGTCATAAAGAAAAAAAGGTTCGGTATTGGTAGCATTGCACTTGATACTGGGAGATGCCGAAATTTATCACTTCTTGACCGAGAGTTTAGTTGCGTTTACCAGGCTTGCTTCCACTGAATACATACCCCATTTTCAATAATGAAAATGACAGGTGTAAGGGACTTAAATGATGCATGATATATAAATATATCTGCAAGCTCAACGAAAGTATTACTGATTTTATATGGTCATCCCTCCTTGAAAAATGTTTTATTTACTTCGTTCTTGTCTGTAAACAAACATGGTTGACTGTAACTTGAAAAGGAGTAGGTCAACATGTAGAATTTTTTTCTCATTATCTTGTTTTGGCTAGGATGGTTCTATAATAAAAGCAAGGTTTGAAAACTTTTGTATGTGTATTTTTTCGGCGCAGGTAGGTCACCTATTGAAACATTTAGTGTTAAGCTCCCAGATACCCCAGTATATCTAAGAAAGTTATCCCAGCCACTTTTGGCTCAACAAGTAAAGACCTCTCTGCCTTCCGTGGCGGTACCAGGGCCCATACGTCCCCGACAGCACAGCTCCCCCTTGCAGAGTTACTAGGTGACTGGGCCCCTTAATTTGCTTAGAATGAGAGGGTGGATAGCTCCATCCTAAATGATGCCAGTGATGGAGCCTCAGCTACAGAAGCTGGTACAGAATTCCACAAAGGTACGGTGCGAGGGAAAAAGGTAAACTTATATGTATTCCCTACAGACACGGGGGGCCGAAAGCGTTTGTTTAAATGAAAGGCTGGTTTGGAAAACAGGAGATCATTTGCAAAATATGAGATCCACGATCGTGATAAAAAAAAATAGTATTGAGGTGATTCGTTTCCGAAAGAACAATATTTTATAAACTACTAAAGAAATAAACTGTTAGACGATAACGTACACTTCAAAAAGTGATAAGTGGTCAATTCTGTAAACTCTGGAGTCACATGAAATAACAAGTTACTAGTCTAATAACGTATATATAATGTAATATTATTTGTGGAATAAAACTGTTCACAATGAATTGGAGAGGAAACAGTGATGGAAACCTGTATCTGGGTTCCATTAATGAAAGAGGTAAACTTTGCACTTTCAAAAACATATGGTTTGCTCGGCTTTCATAGTTGAATCTGGAAGCGAAAACTTTTTCGCAAACTTAAAATATTCTTTGTGACTGAACATTTATTATGCATGAGTAAATTATAGTATATGACCTAAATTTCTATTTGGCAATATTTTTGTTACGTCATAAAGAAAAAAAGGGTTCGGTATTGGTAGCATTGCACTTGATACTGGGAGATGCCGAAATTTATCACTTCTTGACCGAGCGTTTAGTTGCGTTTACCAGGCTTGCTTCCACTGAATACATACCCCATCTTTAATTTCAATAATGAAAATTACAGGTGTAAGGGACTTAAATGATGCATGATATATAAATATATCTGCAATCTAAACGAAATAAGCATAATTCGGTGTATTTAAGAATAAAATTGTTCAAAATGCATTGGAGAGGAAACAGTGATGGAAGCCTGTACGCTTCAAAAAGTGATAAGTGATCAATTCTGTAAACTCTGAAGTCACATGAAGTGACAAGTTACTAGTCTAATAACGTATATATAATATACTATACTTTGTGGAGGCATTTACCCAACTGCCAAAGAAAATAGCCATAAAATGAGTATTGCTGCTATTTAAGCATAATTCGGTGTATTTAAAAATAAAATTGTTCAAAATGCATTGGAGAGGAAACAGTGATGGAAGCCTGTGTCTGGGTTCCATTCATGAAAGAGGTAATCTTTGCACTTTTAAAAAAACATATGGTTTGCTCGGCTTTCATAGTTGAATCTGGAAGCAAAAACTTTTTCGCAAACTTAAAATATTCTTTGTGACTGAACTTTTATTATGCATGATGAATTATCATATATGACCTAAATTTCTATTTGGCAATATTGCACTTGATACTGGGAGATGCCGAAATTTATCACTTCTTGACCGAGAGTTTATTTGCGTTTACCAGGCTTGCTTCCACTGAATACATACCCCATTTTCAATAATGACAATTACAGGTGTAAGGGACTTAAATGATGCATGATATATAAATATATCTGCAAGCTCAACGAAAGTATTACTGATTTTATAAGGTCATCCCTCTTTGAAAAATGTTTTTATTTACTTCGTTCTAGTCTGTAAACAAACATGGTTGACTGTAACTTGAAAAGGAGTAGGTCAACATGTAGATTTTTTTTCTCATTATCTTGTTTTGGCTAGGATGGTTCTATAATAAAAGCAAGGTTTGAAAACTTTTGTATGTGTATTTTTTCGGCGCAGGTAGGTCACCTATAGAAACATTTAGTGTTAAGCTCCCAGATACCCCAGTATATCTAAGAAAGTTATCCCAGCCACTTTTGGCTCAACAAGTAAAGACCTCTCTGCCTTCCGTGGCGGTACCAGGGCCCATACGTCCCCGACAGCACAGCTCCCCCTTGCAGAGTTACTAGGTGACTGGGCCCCTTAATTTGCTTAGAATGAGAGGGTGGATAGCTCCATCCTAAATGATGCCAGTGATGGAGCCTCAGCTACAGAAGCTGGTACAGAATTCCACAAAGGTATGGTACGAGGGAAAAAGGTAAACTTATATGTATTCCCTACAGACACGGGGGGCCGAAAGCGTTTGTTTAAATGAAAGGCTGGTTTGGAAAACAGGAGATCATTTGCAAAATATGAGATCCACGATCGTGATAAAAAAATAGTATTAAGGTGATTCGTTTCCGAAAGAACAATATTTTATAAACTACTAAAGAAATAAACTGTTAGACGATAACGTACACTTCAAAAAGTGATAAGTGGTCAATTCTGTAAACTCTGGAGTCACATGAAATGACAAGTTACTAGTCTAATAACGTATATATAATGTAATATTCTTTGTGGAATAAAACTGTTCACAATGAATTGGAGAGGAAACGGTGATGGAAACCTGTATCTGGGTTCCATTAATGAAAGAGGTAAACTTTGCACTTTCAAAAACATATGGTTTGCTCGGCTTTAATAGTTGAATCTGGAAGCGAAAACTTTTTCGCAAACTTAAAATTTTCTTTGTGACTGAACATTTATTATGCATGAGTAAATTATCATATATGACCTAAATTTCTATTTGGCAATATTTTTGCTACGTCATAAAGAAAAGAAGGGTTCGGTATTGGTAGCATTGCACTTGATACTGGGAGATGCCGAAATTTATCACTTCTTGACCGAGCGTTTAGTTGCGTTTACCAGGCTTGCTTCCACTGAATACATACCCCATCTTTAATTTCAATAATGAAAATTACAGGTGTAAGGGACTTAAATGATGCATGATATATAAATATATCTGCAAGCTCAACGAAATAAGCATAATTCGGTGTATTTAAGAATAAAATTGTTCAAAATGCATTGGAGAGGAAACAGTGATGGAAGCCTGTACGCTTCAAAAAGTGATAAGTGATCAATTCTGTAAACTCTTGAGTCACATGAAGTGACAAGTTACTAGTCTAATAACGTATATATAATATACTATTCTTTGTGGAGGCATTTACCCAACTGCCAAAGAAAATAGCCATAAAATGAGTATTGCTGCTATTTAAGCATAATTCGGTGTATGTAAAAATAAAATTGTTCAAAATGCATTGGAGAGGAAACAGTGATGGAAGCCTGTGTCTGGGTTCCATTCATGAAAGAGGTAATCTTTGCACTTTTAAAAAAACATATGGTTTGCTCGGCTTTCATAGTTGAATCTGGAAGCGAAAACCTTTTCGCAAACTTAAAATATTCTTTGTGACTGAACTTTTATTATGCATGATGAATTATCATATATGACCTAAATTTCTATTTGGCAATATTTTTGTTACGTCATAAAGAAAAAAAGGGTTCGGTATTGGTAGCATTGCACTTGATACTGGGAGATGCCGAAATTTATCACTTCTTGACCGAGAGTTTAGTTGCGTTTACCAGGCTTGCTTCCACTGAATACATACCCCATTTTCAATAATGAAAATGACAGGTGTAAGGGACTTAAATGATGCATGATATATAAATATATCTGCAAGCTCAACGAAAGTATTGCTGATTTTATATGGTCATCCCTCCTTGAAAAATGTTTTTATTTACTTCGTTCTTGTCTGTAAACAAACATGGTTGACTGTAACTTGAAAAGGAGTAGATCAACATGTAGAATTTTTTTCTCATTATCTTGTTTTGGCTAGGATGGTTCTATAATAAAAGCAAGGTTTGAAAACTTTTGTATGTGTATTTTTTCGGCGCAGGTAGGTCACCTATTGAAACATTTAGTGTTAAGCTCCCAGATACCCCAGTATATCTAAGAAAGTTATCCCAGCCACTTTTGGCTCAACAAGTAAAGACCTCTCTGCCTTCCGTGGCGGTACCAGGGCCCATACGTCCCCGACAGCACAGCTCCCCCTTGCAGAGTTACTAGGTGACTGGGCCCCTTAATTTGCTTAGAATGAGAGGGTGGATAGCTCCATCCTAAATGATGCCAGTGATGGAGCCTCAGCTACAGAAGCTGGTACAGAATTCCACAAAGGTACGGTACGAGGGAAAAAGGTAAACTTATATGTATTCCCTACAGACACGGGGGGCCGAAAGCGTTTGTTTAAATGAAAGGCTGGTTTGGAAAACAGGAGATCATTTGCAAAATATGAGATCCACGATCGTGATAAAAAAATAGTAGTGAGGTGATTCGTTTCCGAAAGAACAATATTTTATAAACTACTAAAGAAATAAACTGTTAGACGATAACGTACACTTCAAAAAGTGATAAGTGGTCAATTCTGTAAACTCTGGAGTCACATGAAATGACAAGTTACTAGTCTAATAACGTATATATAATGTAATATTATTTGTGGAATAAAACTGTTCACAATGAATTGGAGAGGAAACAGTGATGGGAACCTGTATCTGGGTTCCATTAATGAAAGAGGTAAACTTTGCACTTTCAAAAACATATGGTTTGCTCGGCTTTCATAGTTGAATCTGGAAGCGAAAACTTTTTCGCAAACTTAAAATATTCTTTGTGACTGAACTTTTATTATGCATGAGTAAATTATCATATATGACCTAAATTTCTATTTGGCAATATTTTTGTTACGTCATAAAGACAAAAAAGTGTTCGGTATTGGCAGCATTGCACTTGATACTGGGAGATGCCGGCATTTGTCACTTCTGGACAGAGCGTTTAGTTGCGTTCTAAATACAAAGTTTGCTTCCACTGAATACATACCCCATGTTGAATTTCAATAATGAAAATGACAGGTGTAAGGGACTTAAATGATGCATGATATATAAATATATCTGCAAGCTCAATGAAAGTTTTGCTGATTTTACATGGTCACCCCTCCTTGAAAAATGGTTTTTATTTACTTCGTTCTAGTCTGTAAACAAACATGGTTGACTGTAACTTGAAAAGGAGTAGTTCAACATGTGGATTTTTTTTCTCATTATCTTGTTTTGGCTAGGAAGGTTCTATAAAAAAGCAAGGTTTGAAAAGTTTTGCATGTGTAGTTTTTGTGGGCGCAGGTAAGTCGCCTATGGAAATATTTAGTGTTAAGCGCCCGGTAATGAAGATAGAAAAGTCAGCAGTACTGTCCTTTTTTAGTCATTACATACTATTTCCACACATTTGTAGTTCTATCCAGTTCTGTTTTATAAAATGTATCTTCATGGCATGCACTTTGCAATGGATAAGTAGAAATGTGATTATAGTGCGAGTTTAGGTTTAACTGGGTATATTTGATAAGTTTTTGCCTTTGATCTATGCTCTTGGGAGGGGGCTGTACCTTAAAGCCATGTAAATTATTTTTTATTGATGTGTTTAGAAAAAAGACGGGCAGTAATTGCATTCGCAGAAAAACAAGAAATACAAGAAAGAATCTACTTCATCTGGAATATAAGAGTAAGGTTTCATGGCACTAGGACAATGTCGCAAACCAAAGCAAAAATTCAAACTTGTCTCTCCGAAACAGCCCGCTGCACTATCCCGATAAATTTTCTCATCCGTTATATGTTTTAATTATTGTATTCATGTCAAAAGGCTGTGAACAGATATATTCAGCTATTTCTCATGGCATTAAGTGGCTCCTGTTTCAACAGGGAATTTCATCCCCATTCACTACAGCAGGAAAGTGACCTGTATATTTATTGCCTACAGACACGGGAGGCCGAAACAGTTTGTTTAAATAAAAGGCTGGTTTGGAAAACAAGAGTTCCTTTGCAAAATATGAGATCCACGATCGTGATAAAAAATAGTATTGAAGTGATTCGTTTCCGAAAGAACAAGATTTTATAAACTACTAAAGAAATAAACTGTTAAGATGATAACGCACACTTCAAAAAAGTGATAAGTGGTCAATTCTATAAACTCTGGAGTCACATGAAATGACAAGTTACTAGTCTAATAACGTATATATAATGCATCTTTCATTCTTTGATGTGAAAAGTGATGAAGCATGAAAACGTGACACATACTTGGTACAAATATATATGTTAGACACAGATAAGGTTATCTTACGGGCAGTGTGCGGCCCAACACCGCAGGATGATACACGTACAAATGTAGCATGGCAGTCACTTGTGATAGGAAAGGTTTTAAAGGATAAATCTCGAGTAATGAATTTTGTAATAAAAATGAAATGTAATTCTGTAAAATGCATTTGAACAAATTTATTGACAAAATAATACCAGTTGAACGGACGATTGTTCTGTATGTTGGAGACATTTACCAAACTGCCACAGAAAATAGCCATAAAATGAGTATTGCTGCTATTTAAGCATAATTCTGTGCATTTTAGAATGAAATTGTTCAAAATGCATTGGAGAGGAAACAGTGATGAAAGCCTTTCTCTGGGTTCCATTCATGAAAGAGGCAATCTTTGCACTTTTCAAAAACATATGGTTCGCTCGGCTTTCATACTTGAATCTGGAAGCGAAAACTTTTTCGCAAACTTAAAATATTCTTTGTGACTGAACTTTTATTATGCATGAGTAAATTATCATATATGACCTAAATTTCTATTTGGCAATATTTTTGTTAAGACAAAGAAAAGAAGGGTTCGGTAATGGTAGCATTGCACTTGATACTGGGAGATGCCGAAATTTATCACTTCTTGACCGAGCGTATAGTTGCGTTTACCAGGCTTGCTTCCACTGAATACATACCCCATGTTTATTTTCAATAATGAAAATGACAGGTGTAAGGGACTTAAATGATGCATGATATATAAATATATCTGCAAGCTCAACGAAAGTATTGCTGATTTTACATGGTCACCCCTCCTTGAAAAATGTTTTTTATTTACTTCGTTCTAGTCTGTAAACAAACATGGTTGACTGTAACTTGAAAAGGATTAGATCATTATGTGGATTTTTTTTTCTCATTATCTTGTTTTGGCTAGGATGGTTCTATAATAAAAGCAAGGTTTGAAAACTTTTGTATGTGTATTTTTTTCGGCGCAGGTAGGTCACCTATTGAAACATTTAGTGTTAAGCTCCCAGATACCCTAGTATATCTAAGACAGTTATCCCAGCCACTTTTGGCTCAACAAGTAAAGACCTCTCTGCCTTCCGTGGCGGTACCAGGGCCCATACGTCCCCGACAGCACAGCTCCCCCTTGCAGAGTTACTAGGTGAGTGGGTCCCTTAATTCGCTTAGAATGAGAGGGTGGATAGCTCCATCCTAAATGCTGCCAGTGATGGAGCCTCAGCTACAGTAGCTGGTACAGAATTCCACAAAGGTACGGTACGAGGGAAAAAGGTAAACTTATATGTATTCCCTACAGACACGGGAGGCCGAAAGCGTTCGTTTAAATAAAAGGCTGGTTTTGGAAAACAGGAGACCATTTTCAAAATATGAGATCCACGATCGTGATGAAAAATAGTATTGGGGTGATTCGTTTCCGAAAGAACAATATTTTATAAACTACTAAAGAAATAAACTGTTAGATGATAACGTACACTTCAAAAAGTGATAAGTGGTCAATTCTGTAAACTCTGGAGTCACATGAAATGACAAGTTACTAGTCGAATAACGTATATATAATATAATATTCTTTGTGGAGGCATTTACCCAACTGCCACAGAAAATAGTCATAAAATGAGGATTGCTGCTATTTAAGCATAATTCGGTGTATTTAGGAATAAAATTGTTCAAAATGCATTGGAGAGGAAACAATGATGGAAGCCTGTACACTTCAAAAAGTGATAAGTGATCAATTCTGTAAACTCTGGAGTCACATGAAATGACAAGTTACTAGTCTAATAACGTATATATAACATAATATTCTTTGTGGAGGCATTTACCCAACTGCCACAGAAAATAGCCATAAAATGAGTATTGCTGCTATTTAAGCATAATTCGGTGTATTTAAGAATAAAATTGTTCAAAATGCATTGAAGAGGAAACAGTGATGAAAGCCTGTGTCTGGGTTCCATTCATGAAAGAAGTAATCTTTCCACTTTTAAAAAAACATATGGTTTGCTCGGCTTTCATAGTTGAATCTGGAAGCGAAAACTTTTTCGCAAACTTAAAATATTCTTTGTGACTGAACATTTATTATGCATGAGTAAATTATCATATATGACCTAAATTTCTATTTGGCAATATTTTTGTTACGTCATAAAGAAAAAAAGGGTTCGATATTAGTAGCATTGCACTTGATACTGGGAGATGCCGAAATTTATCACTTCTTGACCGAGGGTTTAGTTGCGTTTACCAGGCTTGCTTCCACTGGATACATACCCCATTTTCAATAATGAAAATGACAGGTGTAAGGGACTTAAATGATGCATGATATATAAATATATCTGCCAGCTCAACGAAAGTATTACTGATTTTATATGGTCATCCCTCCTTGAAAAATGTTTTTTATTTACTTCGTTCTAGTCTGTAAACAAACATGGTTGACTGTAACTTGAAAAGGAGTAGTTCAAAATGTGGATTTTGTTCTCATTATCTTGTTTTGGCTAGGATGGTTCTATAATAAAAGCAAGGTTTGAAAACTTTTGTATGTGTATTTTTTTCGGCGCAGGTAGGTCACCTATTGAAACATTTAGTGTTAAGCTCCCAGATACCCCAGTATATCTAAGGAAGTTATCCCAGCCACTTTTGGCTCAACAAGTAAAGACCTCTCTGCCTTCCATGGCGGTACCAGGGCCCATACGTCCCCGACAGCACAGCTCCCCCTTGCAGAGTTACTACGTGACTGGGCCCCTTAATTTGCTTAGAATGAGAGGGTGGATAGCTCCATCCTAAATGATGCCAGTGATGGAGCCTCAGCTACAGAAGCTGGTACAGAATTCCACAAAGGTACAGTACGAGGAAAAAAGGTAAACTTATATGTATTCCCTACAGACACGGGAGGCCGAAAGCGTTTGTTTAAATAAAAGGCTGGTTTGGAAAACAGGAGATCATTTGCAAAATATGAGATCCACGATCGTGATAAAAAATAGTATTGAGGTGATTCGTTTCCGAAAGAACAATATTTTATAAACTACTAAAGAAATAAACTGTTAGACGATAACGTACACTTCAAAAAGTGATAAGTGGTCAATTCTGTAAACTATGGAGTCACATGAAATGACAAGTTACTAGTCTAATAACGTATATATAATATAATATTCTTTGTGGAATAAAATTGTTCAAAATGCATTGGAGAGGAAACAGTGATGGAAACCTGTGTCTGGGTTCCATTAATGAAAGAGGTAAACTTTGCACTTTCAAAAACATGGTTTGCTCGGCTTTCATAGTTGAATCTGGAAGCGAAAACTTTTTCGCAAACTTAAAATATTCTTTGTGACTGAACTTTTATTATGCATGAGTAAATTATCATTTATGACCTAAATTTCTATTTGGCAATATTTTTGTTACGTCATAAAGACAAAAAAGGGTTCGGTATTGGTAGCATTGCACTTGATACTGGGAGATGCCGGAATTTATCACTTCTGGACAGAGCGTTTAGTTGCGTTCTAAATACCAAGTTTGCTTCCACTGAATACATACCCCATGTTTAATTTCAATAATGAAAATGACAGGTGTAAGGGCCTTAAATGAAGCATGATATATAAATATATCTGCAAGCTCAACGAAAGAATTGCTGATTTTATACATGGTCACCCCTCCTTGAAAAATGTTTTTTATTTACTTCGTTCTAGTCTGTAAACAAACATGGTTGACTGTAACTTGAAAAGGAGTAGCACAACATGTGGATTTTTTCTCTCATTATCTTGTTTTGTCTAGGATGGTTCTATAATAAAAGCAAGGTTTGAAAACTTTTGTATGTGTATTTTTTTCGGCGCACGTAGGTCACCTATTGAAACATTTAGTGTTAAGCTCCCGGAATACCCAAGTATATCTAAGAAAGTTATCCCAGCCACTTTTGGCTCAACAAGTAAATACCTCTCTGCCTTCCGTGGCGGTACCATACGTCCCCGACAGCACAGCCCCCAGTTTGCAGAGTTACTAGGTGACTGGGCCCCTTAACTTGCTTAGAATGAGAGGGTGGATAGCTCCATCCTAAATGATGCCAGTGATGGAGCCTTAGCTACAGAAGCTAGTACAGAATTCCACAAGGGTACTGTACGAGGGAAAAAGCTAAACTTTAAAGAATCACATGATGTTGAAAACTGTCTGAACTTCCGGGAGTGTGTAGCTCTGGTCCTTGCTGTGACTGGGGTCAAGTAATCAGCGGCAGGTATATCAACAAGGTCCTGAACCACTTTGTACAGTAGGGTGAGCTGAGTCTTTGACCGTCTGGTTTCCAGGGATTCTTACTGTAGGTGATCGAGCATGGATGATAAATTTGGATCGAGCGTTTAGTTGCGTTCTAAATACCAGACTTGTTTCCAATGGATATGTATTCCATGTTTTATTTCAATGTGGGAAAATGACAGGTGAAAGGGACTAATATAATGCATGTTTTATAAATATATCTGCAAGCTCAAAGAAATTATTCCTGATTTTATATGGTCACCCCTCCTTGAAAAATGTTGTTTTTATTTACTTCTAGTCGGTAAACAAACATGGTTGACTGTAACTTGAAAAGGAGCAGATCAATATGTGGACTTTTTTTCTCATTTACTTGTTAGGCTAGGAAGGTTCTATAAAAAAGTAAGGTTTGAAAAGTTTTGCATGTGTAGTTTTTGTGGGCGCAGGTAAGTCGCCTATGGAAATATTTAGTGTTAGGCGCCCGGTAATGAAGATAGAAAAGTCAGCAGCACTGTCCTTTTTTAGTCATTACATACTATTTCCACACATTTGTAGTTCTATCCAGTTCTGTTTTATAAAATGTATATTCATGGCATGCACTTTGCAATGGATAATGTAGAAATGTGATTATAGTGCGAGTTTAGGTTTAACTGGGTGTATTTGATAAGTTTTTGCCTTTGGTCTATGCTCTTGGGATGGGGCTGTACATTAAAGCCATGTAAATTATTTTTATTGATGTGTTTAGAAAAAAGACGGGCTGTAATTGCATTCGCAGAAACACAAGAAATACAAGAAAGAATCTACTTCATCTGGAATATAAGAGTAAGGTTTCATGGCACTAGGACAATTACGCAAACCAAAGCAAAACTTCAAACTTGTCTCTCCGAAACAGTCCGCTGCACTATCCCGATAAATTTTCTCATCCGTTATATGTTTTAATTATTGTATTCATGTCAAAAGGCTGTGAACAGATATATTCAGGTATTTCTCATGGCATTAAGTGGCTCCTGTTTCAACAGGGAATTTCATCCCCATTCACTCCAGCAGGACAGTGAACTGTATATTTATTGCCTTCAGACACGGGAGGCCGAAACAGTTTGTTTAAATAAAAGGCTGGTTTGGAAAACAAGAGATCCTTTGCAAAATATGAGATCCACGATCGTGATAAAAAAAGTATTGAAGTGATTCGTTTCCGAAAGAACAAGATTTTATAAACTACTAAAGAAATAAACCGTTAGACGATAACGCACACTTCAAAAAAGTGATAAGTGGTCAATTCTATAAGCTCTGGAGTCACATGAAATGACAAGTTACTAGTCTAATAACGTAGATATAATGCATCTTTCATTCTTTGATGTGAAAAGTGATGGAGCATGAAAACGTGACACATACTCGGTATAAATATATATGTTAGACACAGATAAGGTTATCTTACGTCCAGTGTGCGGCCCAACACCGCAGGATGATACACGTACAAATGTAGCATGGTAGTCACTTGTGATAGGAAATGTTTTAAAGGATAAATCTCGAGTAATGAATTTTGTAATAAAAAAGAAATGTAATTTTGTACTATGCATTTGAACAAATGAATTCACAAATAATACCGGTTGAAAGGACGATTGTTCTGTATGTTGGAGACATTTACCCAACTGCCACAGAAAATAGCCATAAAATGATTATTGCTGCTATTTAAGCATAATTCTGTGCATTTTAGAATAAAATTGTTCAAAATGCATTGGAGAGGAAACAGTGATGGAAGCCTGTGTCTGGGTTCCATTCATGAAAGAGGTAAAATTTGCACTTTTCAAAAACATATATTTTGCTCGGCTTTCATAGTTGAATCTGGAAGCGATTACTTTTTCGCAAACTTAAAATATTCTTTGTGACTGAACTTTTATTATGCATGAGTAAATTATCATATATGACCTCAATTTCTGTTTGGCAATATTTTTGTTACGTCATAAAGAAAAAAAAGGGTTCGGTATTGGTAGCATTGCACTTGATACTGGGAGATGCCGGAATTTATCACCTCTGGACGGAGCGTTTAGTTGCGTTCTAAATACCAGGCTTGCTTCCACTGAATACATACCCCATGTCTAATTTCAAATATGAAAATGACAGGTGTAAGGGACTTAAATGATGCATGGTATATCAATATATCTGCAAGATCAACGAAAGTATTGCTGTTTTATATGGTCGTCCCTCATTGAAAAACTGTTTTTTTTATTTACTTCGTTCTAGTCTGTAAACAAACATGGTTGACTGTAACTTGAAAAGGAGTAGCTCAACATGTGGATTTTTTTTCTCATTATCTTGTTTTGTCTAGGATGGTTCTATAATAAAAGCAAGGTTTGAAAACTTTTGTATGTGCAGTTTTTTTCGGCGCAGGTAGGTCACCTATTGAAAAGTTTAGTGTTAAGCTCCAAATTATCCCAGTATATCTAAGAAAGTTATCCCAGCCGCTTTTGGCTCAACAAGTAAAGACCTCTCTGCCTTCCGTGGCGGTACCAGGGCCCATACGTACCCGAAAGCACAGCTCCCCCTTGCAGAGTTACTAGATGACTGGGCCCCTTCACTAGCTTAGTATGAGAGGGTGGATAGCTCTATTCTAAATGATGCCAGTGGTGGAGCCTCAGCTACAGAAGCTGGTACAGAATTCCACAAAGGCACGGTACGAGGGAAAAAGCTAAACTTAAAAGAATCAGATGATGTTGAAAACTGTCTGAACTTCCTGGCCTGTGTAGCTCTGGTCCTTGCTGTGACTGGGGTCAAGCAATCAGCGGCAGGTTTATCAACAATGTCCTGAATCACTTTGTGAAGTAGGGTGACTGAGTCTTTGACCGTCTGGTTTCCAGGGGTTCCTATTGTAGGTGATCGAGCACGGTTGATTGTTTTGGACCGAGCGTTTAGTTGCGTTCTAAATACCAGACTTGTTTCCACTGGATATGTATTGCATGTTTTATTTCAATGTGAGACAATGACAGGTGAAAGGGACTAATATAATGCATGTTTTATAAATATATCTGCAAGCTCAAAGAAATTATTCCTGATTTTATATGGTCACCCCTCCTTGAAAAATGTTGTTTTATTTACTTCTAGTCGGTAAACAAACATGGTTGACTGTAACTTGAAAAGGAGCAGATCAATATAGGGATTTTTTCTCATTAACTTGTTGTGCTAGGAAGGTTCTATAAAAAGCAAGGATTGAAAAGTTTTGTATGTGTAGTTTTTGTGGGCGCAGGTAAGTCGTCTATGGAAATATTTAGTGTTAAGCGCCCAGTAATGAAGACAGAAATGTCAGTAGCACTGTCCTTTTTCAGTCATTACATACTATTTCCACACATTTGTAGTTCTATCCAACTGTGTTTCATAACATGTATCTTCATGGCATGCACTTGGCAATGGATAATGTAGAAATGTGATGATAATGCGAGTTTAGGTCTATCTGGGTGTATTTGATAAGTGTTTGCCTTTGATTTATGTTCTTGGGAGGGGGGTGTACCTTAAAGCCATGTAAATTATTTTTTATTGATGGGTTTAGAAAAAAGACGTGCAGTAATTGCATTTGCAGAAACACAAGAAATACAAGAAAGAATCTACTTCATCTGGAATATAAAAGTAAGGTTTCATGGCTCTAGGATAAGCAAAACTTCAAATTTGTCTCTCCGAAACAGCCCGCTGCAATATCTCGATAAGTGTTCTCATCCGTAATATGTTTTAATGATTGTATTCATGTCAAAAGGCTGTGAACAGGTAATTTCAGCTATTTCTCATTGCATTATGTGGCTCCTGTTTCAACAGGGAATTTTATCCCCATTCACTACAGCTGGAAGTGACCTGTATTTTTATTCCCTACATACACGGGAGGCCGAAAACGTTTATTTAAATAAATGGCTGGTTTGGAAAAAAGGACATCATTTTGAAAATATGAGATCCACGATCGTGATAAAAATAGTATTCAGGTGATTCGTTTCCGAAAGAACTCTATTTTATAAACTACTCTAGAAATAAACTGTTACACTTCAAAAAGTGATAAGTGGTCAATTCTGTAAACTCTGGAGTCCCATGAAATGACAAGTTACTAGTCTAATAACGTATATATAATACATCTTTCATTCTTTGATATGCAGTGTGATGGAGCATGAAAACGTGACACATACACGGTACAAATATATATGTTAGACACAGATGAGGTTATCTTACGTCCAGTGTGCGCACCAACAACGCAGGATGAGACACGTACAAATGTAGCATAGTATTAACTCGTGATAGGAAAGGTTTTAAAGGATAAATCTCGAGTAAAGACTTTTGTAATAAAAAAGAAATGTAATTTTGTAAAATGCATTTGAACAAATGTATTCACAAAATAATACCGGTTGAAAAGACGATTGTTCTGTATGTTGGAGGCATTTACCCAACTGCCACAAAAATAGCCATAAAATGAGTATTGCTGCTTTTTAAGCATAATTCTGTGCATTTTAGAATAAAAATGTTCAAAATGCATTTGAGAGGAAACAGTGATGGAAGCCTGTGTCTGGGTTCCATTCTTGAAAGAGGTAAACTTTGCACTTTTCAAAAACATATGGTTTGCTCGGCTTTCATAGTTGAATCTGGAAGCGAAAACTTTTTCGCAATCTTAAAATATTCTTTGTGACTGAACTTTTATTATGCATGTACGACCTAAATTTCTATTTGGCGATATTTTTGTTACGTCATAAAGAAAAAAAGGGTTCGGTATTGGTAGCATTGTACTTGATACTGGGAGATGCCGGAATTTATCACCTCAGGACCGAGCGTTCAGTTGCTTTCTCAATACCAGGCTTGCTTCCACTGAATACATACCCCATGTTTAATTTCAATAATGAAAATGGCAGGTGTAAGCGACTTAAAATACGCATGATATATAAATATATGTGCAAGCTCAACGAAAATATTGCTGTTTTATATGGTCACCCCTCCTTGAAAAAATGTGTTTTTTTTATTTACTTCGTTCTAGTCTGCAAACAAACATGGTTGACTGTAACTTGAAAAGGAGTAGATTAACATGTGGATTTTTTTTTTCTCATTTTCTTGTTTTGGCTAGGATGGTTCTATAATAAAAGCAAGGTTTGAAAACTTTTGTATGTGTAGTTTTTTTCGGCGCAGGTAGGTCACCTATTGAAAAATGTAGTGTTAAGCTCCCAGTTATCCCAGTATATCTAAGAAAGTTATCCCAGCCACTTTTGGCTAAACAAGTAAATACCTCTCTGCCTTCCGTGGCGGTGCCAGGGCCCATACGTCCCCGACAGCACAGCTCCCCTTGCAGAGTTACTAGGTGACTGGGCCCCTTAACTTGCTTAGAATGAGAGGGTGGATAGCTCTATCCTAAATGATGCCAGTGATGGAGCCTCAGCTACAGAAGCTGGTACAGAATTCCACAAAGGTACGGTACGAGGGAAAAAGCTAAACTTAAAAGAATCAGATGATGTTGAAAACTGTCTGAACTTCCTGGAGTGTGTAGCTCTGGTCCTTGCTTTGACTGGGGTCAAGTAATCAGTGGCAGGTATATCAACAAGGTCCTGAACCACTTTGTACAGTAGGGTGACTGAGTCTTTGACCGTCTGGTTTCCAGGGGTTCCTATTGTAGGTGATCGAGCATGGATGATACTTTTGGACCGAGGGTTTAGTTGCGTTCTAAATACCAGACTTGTTTCCACTGGATATGTATTCCATGTTTTATTTCAATGTGAGAAAATGACAGGTAAAAGGGACTAATATAATGCATGTTTTATAAATATATCTGCAAGCTCAAAGAAATTATTCCTGATTTTATATGTCACACCTCCTTGAAAAATATTGTTTTTATTTACTTCTAGTCGGTAAACAAACATGGTTGACTGTAACTTGAAAAGGAGCAGATCAAAATGTGGATTTTTTCTCATTAACTTGTTGGGCTAGGAAGGTTCTATAAAAAGCAATGATTGAAAAGTTTTGTATGTGTAGTTTTTGTGGGTGCAGGTAATTCGCCTATGGAAATATTAAGTGTTAAGTTCCCAGTAACGAAGATAGAAAAGTCAGCAGCACTTTCCTTTTTTCAGTCATTACATACTATTTCCACAAACTTCTAGTTCTTTCAAATTCTGTTTTATAAAATGTATCTTCATGACATGCACTTTGCAATGGATAATGTAGAAACGTGATGGTAGTGCGAGTTTAGGTCTAACTGGATGTATTTGATAAGTTTTTGCCTTTGATATATGTTCTTGGGAGTGGGTGTACCTTAAAGCCATATAAATTATTTTTTATTGATGTGTTTAGAAAGAAGACGTGCAGTAATTGCATTTGCAGAAACACAAGAAATACAAGAAAGAATCTACTTCATCTGGAACATAAGAGTAAGGTTTCATGGCTGTAGGACAATGTCTAAAACCAAAGCAAAACTTCAAATTTGTCTCGCCGAAACAGCCTGCTGCAATATCCCGATAAGTTGTCTCATCCATAATATGTTTTTATTATTGTATTCATGTCAAAAGGCTGTGAACAGATATATTCAGCTATTCCTCATGCCATTATGTGGCTCCTGTTTCAACAGGGAATTTCATCAACATTCACTACAGCAGGAAAGTGACCTGTATATTTATTCCCTACAGACACGGGATGCCGAAAACGCTTGTTTAAATAAAAGGCTGGTTTGGACAACAGGAGATCCTTTGGAAAATATGATATCCACGATCGTGATAAAAATAGTATTGAAGTGATTCGTTTCCGAAAGAACTCTATTTTATAAACTACTAAAGAAATAAACTGTTAGACGATAACGTACACTTCAAAAAGTGATAAGTGGTCAAATATGTAAACTCTCGAGTCACATGAAATGACAAGTTACTAGTCTAATAACGTGTATATAATGCATGTTTCATTCTATGATGTGCAGAGTTATGGGGCATGAAAACGTGACACATACACGGTACAAATATATATGTTAGACAAAGATGAGGTTATCTTACGTCCAGTGTGCAGCCAACAGCTCAGGATGATACACTTGCAAATGTAGCATAGTAGTAACTTGTGATAGGAAAAGTTTTAAAGGTTAGATTTCGAGTAATGAATTTTGTTATAAAAAAGAAATGTAATTTTGTAAAATGCATTTGAACAGATGTATTCACAAAATAATATCGGTTGAAAAGACGATTGTTCTGTATGTTGGAGGCATTTACCCAACTGCCACAGAAAATAGCCATAAAATGAGTATTGCTGCTTTTTAAGCATAATTCTGTGCATTTTAGAATAAAATTGTTCAAAATTCATTGGAGAGGAAACAGTGATGGAAGCCTGTGTCTGGGTTCCATTCATGAAAGAGGTAAACTTTGCACTTTTCAAAAACATATGGTTTGATCGGCTTTCATAGTTGAATCTGGAAGCGAAAACATTTTCGCAAACTTTTAATATTCTTTGTGACTGAACTTTTATTATGCATGAGTAAATTATCATATATGAGCTAAATTTCTATTTGGCAATATTTTGTTACGTCATAAAGAAAAAAAGGGTTCGGTATTGGTAGCATTGCACTTGATACTGGGAGATGCCGGAATTTATCACTTCTGGACCGAGCGTTTAGTTGCGTTCTAAATACCAGGCTTGCTTCCACTGAATACACACCCCATGTTTAATTTCAATAATGAAAATGACAGGTGTAAGGGACTTACATGATGCATGATATATAAATATATCTGCAAGCTCAACGAAAGAATTGCGGATTTTATATGGTCATCCCTCCTTGAAAAATGTTTTTATTTACTTCGTTCAAGGCTGTAAACAAACATGGTTGACTGTAACTTGAAAAGGAGTAGATCAACATGTCGATTTTTTCTCATTATCTTGTTTTGGCTAGGATGGTTCTATAATAAAAGCAAGGTTTGAAAACTTTTGTATGTGTAGTTTTTTTCGGCACAGGTAGGTCACCTTTTGAAAAATTTAGTGTTAAGCTCCCAGTATATCTAAGAAAGTTATCCCAGCCACTTTTTGCTCAACAAGTAAAGACCTCTCTGCCTTCCCTGGCGGTACCAGGGCCAATTCCTCCCCGACAGCACAGCTATCCCCTTGCAGAGTTACTAGGTGACTGGGCCCCTTAACTTGCTTAGAATGAGAGGATGCCAGTGATGGAGCCTCAGCTACAGAAGCTGGTACAGAATTCCACAAAGGTACGGTACGAGGGAAAAAGGTAAACTTAAAAGGATCAGATGATGTTGAAAACTGTCTGAACTTCCTGGAGTGTGTAGCTCTGGTCTCTGCTGTGACTGGGGTCAAGTAATCAGCGGCAGGTATATCAACAAGGTCCTGAACCACTTTGTACAGTAGGGTGACTGAGTCTTTGACCGTCTGGTTTCCAGGGGTTCCTACTGTAGGTGATCGAGCATGGATGATACTTTGTACCGAGCGTTTGTTGCGGTCTAAATACCAGACTTGTTTCCACTGGATATGTATTCCATGTTTTATTTCCATGTGAGAAAATGACAGATGAAAGAGACTAATATAATGCATGTTTTATAAATTTATCTGCAACTCAAAGAAATTATTCCTGATTTTAAATGGTCACCCCTCCTTGAAAAATGTTGGTTTTTCTTTACTTCTAGTCGGTAAACAAACATGGTTGACTGTAACTTGAAAAGGAGCAGATCAATATGTGGATTTTTTTCTCATTAACTTGTTGGGCTAGGAAGGTTCTATAAAAAAGCAAGAATTGAAAAGTTTTGTATGGGTAGTTTTTGTGAGCGCAGGTAAGTCGCCTATGGAAATATTTAGTGTTGAGCTCCCAGTAACGAAGATAGAAATGTCAGCAGCACTGTTCTTTTTTCAGTCATTACATACTATTTGCCAACATTTTTAGTCCTATCCAACTCTGTTTTATAAAATGTATCTTCATGGCATGCACTTTGCAATGGATAATGTAGAAATGTGACGGTAGTGCGAGTTTAGGTCTAACTGGGTGTATTTGATAAGTTTTTGCCTTTGATCTATGTTCTTGGGAGGGGGTGTACCTTAAAGTCATGTAAATTATATTTTATTGATGTGTTTAGAAAGAAGACGTGCAGTACTTTCATTTGCTGAAAAAGATGAAATACAAGAAAGAATCTACTTCATCTGGAATATAAGAGTAAGGTTTCATGGCTCTAGGACAATGTCTCAAACCAAAGGAAAACTTCGAATTTGTCTCTCCGAAACAGCCCGCTGCAATATCCCGATAAGTTTTCTCATCTGTAATATGTTTTAATTATTGTATTCATGTCAAAAGGTTGTGAACAGATATATTCAGCTTTTTCTCATGGCATTAAGTGGCTCCTGTTTCAACAGGGAATTTTAACCCCATTCACTACAGCAGGAAAGAGACCTGTATATTTATTCCTTCAAACACTGGAGGCCGAAAACGTTTGTCTAAATAAAAGGCTGGCTTGGAAAACAGGAGATTCTTTGCAAAAATGTGAGATCCACGATCGTGATAAAAAATAGTATTGAGGTGATTCGTTTCCGAAAGAATAATATTTTATAAACTACTAAAGAAATGAACTGTTACACGATATCGTACACTTCGAAAAGTGATAAGTGGTCAATTCTATAAACTCTGGAGTCACATGAAATGATGAAATGACACGTTACTAGTCTAATAACGTATATATAATGCATCTTTCATTCTTTGATTTGCAAAGTGATGGAGCATGAAAAAGTGACACATACACAGTACAAATGTATATGTTAGACACAGATGAGGTTATCTTCCGTCCAGTGTGCGGCCTACCAGCGCATGATGATACACATACAAATGTAGCATGGTAGTAGCTTGTGTTAGGAAAGGTTTTAAAGGGTAGATCTCGCGTAATGAATTTTGTAATAAAAAAGAAATGTGATTTTGTTAGATACATCTGAACAAATTTATTCACAAAATAATACCGGTTGAACGGACGATTGTTCTGTATGTTGGAGGCTTTTACCCAACTGCCACAGAAAATGACCATAAAAATGAGTATTGGTGCTATTTAAGCATCATGCTGTGCATTTTAGGATAAAAATGTTCCAAATGCCTTGGAGAGGAAATACTGGTGCAAGCCGGTGTCTGGGTTCCATTCCAAAAAGAGGTAAACTTTGCACTTTTCGGCTTTCATAGTTGAATCTGGAAGAGATAACTTTTTCACAAACTTAAAATATTCCTTGTAACTGAACTTGTATTATGCATGAGTAAATTATCATATATGACCTTAATTTCTGTTTGGCAATTCTTTTAATACGTCATAAAGAAAAAAAAAAGGTTCGGTATTGGTAGACTACACTTGATACTGGAAGGTGCCGGGTTTTATCACTTTTGGACCGAGCGTTTAGTCGCGTTCTAAATACCGAACTTGCTTCCATTGGATACATATCCCATGTTTTATTTCAATGGGAGAAAATGACAGGTGTAAGGGACTAAAATGATGCATGTTTTATAAATATATCTGCAAGCTCAAATATATTATTGCTGATTTTATGTTGTCACCCCTCCTTGACTGTAACCTGAAAAGGAGCAGATCAACATGTGGATTTTTTCTCATTAACTTGTTGGGCTAGGATGGTTCTGTAAATAAGCAAGGTTTGAAAAGTTTTGTATGTGTAGTTTTTGTGGGCGCAGGTAAATAAAAATCTAAAATGAGATCCTTTAAGAGCAATGAAAACATTCATAAGAAAGAAGATGGGTCATACTACGTAGTTTCGGCTAATAAAGCCTCATCAGTGACCCTGTAATGTAAGTCGCATATGGAAATATTTAGTGGTAAGCTCCCAGTAACAAAGATAGAAATGTCAGCAGCACTGTCATGTTTTCAGTCAATTCATACTATTTCTTCACATTTATAGTTCTATCCAATTCTGTTTCATAAAATGTATCTTCAGTGCATGTATTTTGCAATGGATAATGTAACAATATGATGGTAGTGCGAATTTAGGTCTAACTGGGTGTATTTTGTGAGTTTTTGCCTCTGATCTATGTTCTTGGGAGGGAGAGGGTGTACCTTAAAGCCATGTAAATTAATTTTCATTGATGTGTTAAGAAAGAAGATTTGCAGTAATTGCATTTGCAGAAACACAAGAAACACAAGAAAGAATCTACTTCATCTGGGATATAAGGGTAAGGTTCCATGGCTCTAGGACAATGTCTCAAACCAAAGCAAAACTTAAAACTCGTCTCTCTCGTCTTAAAAATAACCCGCTGCAATATCCCGATAAGTTTTCTCATCCGTTATATGTTTAATTATTGTATTTCATGTCAAAAGGTTGTGAAAAAAAGATATATTCAGCTATTTCTCATGGCATTAAGTGGCTCCTGTTTCAACAGGGAATTTCATCCCCATTCACTGCAGCAGGAAAGTGACCTGTATAGTTATTCACTTTTGGACCGAACTTTAAGTTGCGTTCTAAATACCAGACCTGCTTCCATTGGATATATATCATATGTTTCATTACAAATTAATAAAATTACAGGTGTAAGGGACTAAAATGATGCATGTTTTATAAATATATCTGCAAGCCCATAGAAATTGTTGCTGATTTGATATGGTCACCCTCCTTTAAAAATGTTGGTTTGTATTTACACCGTTCTATTCTGTAAACAAACATGGTTGGCAGTAACTTGAAAAGGAGCAGGTTAACATGTTATTTTTCCTAATAACTTTTTTATTGGGCTAGGCTGGTTCTAAAAACAAGCGAGGTTTGAAAAGTTTTGTTTGTGTATAATTTGTGGGCGCAGGTAAGTCGCCTATGGAAATATTTAGTGTTAAGCTCCCAATAGCAAACGTAAAAATGTCAACAGCACTGTCATGTTTTCAGTCATTATATACTATTTCCACACATTTGTAGTTCTATCCAATTCTGTTTCATAAAATGTATCTTCATGGCATGTATTTTGCCATGGATAATCCAATAATGTGATGGTAGTGCGAATTTAGGTATAACTGGGTGTATTCTATGAGTTTTTGTCTCTGATCTAAGTTCTTTGCAGGGGGTGGGGTTACTTTAAAGCCATTCAAATAATTTTTATTGATATGTTTAGAAAGAAGCCTTGCAGTAATTCTATTTGCAGGAACACAAGAAAGAATCTACTTCATCTAGAATATAAGAGTGAGGTTTCATGGCACTAGGACTACGTCACAAACCAAAGCAAATCTTAAAAATTGTCTCTCCGAAACAGCCCGCTGCAATATCCCAATAAGTTTTCTCATCCATTATATGTTCTAATTTATTGTATTCATGTCAGAAGGATGTGGACATATATATATTCAGCTATATCTCATGGCATTAAGTGGCTCGTGATTCAACAGGTAATGTCATCCCCATACACTAAGAAGGATGGTACCTGTATATTTTATTCCCTACAGACAAGGGAGGCCGAAAACTTTTGTTTAAATAAAAGGTTGGTTCGGAAAACAGGAGATCTCTTGCAAAATAGGAGATCCAAGATTGTGATAAAGAATTAGAATTGAGGTGATTCGTTTCCGAAAGAACAAGATTTTATAACCTACTAAATAAACAAGGCATCGCATGCGATACAAATCCCCTCGCACAAGACAACTTCGTGTGTGGAAAACATTGAAATGGCAAAAGTCCAACTTGCTTGAGATATTATCATATGCAACATTTGTGTAAAATTTGTTTAAAAATCCATCAATAAATGTAGGTTCTAGAGTGATGACAATGTTTCTCTAAAAATAGCCATAGTGACCTTGACTTGAGGCCATGACTGCAAAAGAAGATCTTGCTCAAGATATTGTCATAAGCATCTTTTGTGTGAAGTTATATTAAAATCTGTTAATAAATGTAGGCGGTAGAGCGATGACAAAGTTTGTCTAAAAATAGCCACAGTGACCTTGACCTTGAGGTCATGACCTTGAAAGTCGAAGCAATTCGAGATATTATCATAAGAAACATTTGTGTGAAGTTCTATAAAGATCCATCAATAAATGTAGGCGCTAGAGCGATGACAAAGTTTTTTTAAAAACAGCCAGTGACCTTGACCTTGAAAGTCGAGATAGCTCGAGATATTGTCATAAGGAACATTTGTGTGAAGTTATATTGAAATTGGTGAAAATATGTAAGGGCTAGAGCAATGACAAAGTTTTTCTAAAAATAGCCACAATGACCTTGCCCTTGAAAGTCAAACTCGCTCGAGGTATTGTCATAAGGAACATTTGTGTGAAGTTATATTGAAATCAGTGAAGAAATGTAGTTGCTAGAGCGAAGACAAAGTTTTTCTAAACATTGCCACAGTGACCTTGACCTTGAAAGTCGAAATCGCTTGATATATTGTCATTTGTGTGAAGTTATATTGAAATGGGTGAAGATATGTAAGCGATAGAGCCATGACAAAGTTTTTCTAAAAATAGCCACAGTGACCTTGACCTTGAAAGTGGAACTCGCTAGAGATATTGTCATAAGGAACATTTGTGTGAAGTAATATTGAAATTGGTGAAAAAATGTAAGCGCTAGAGCAATGACAAAGTTTTTCTAAAAATAGCCAAAGTGACCTTGACCTTGAAAGTCGAACTCGTTCGAGGTATTGTCATAAGAAACATTTGTGTGAAGTTATATTGAAATTAGTGAAGAAATGTAGGCGCTAGAGCGATGACAAAGTTTTTCTAAAAATAGGCATAGTGACCTTGACCTTGAAAGTGGAACACGCTAGAGATATTGTCATAAGGAACATTTGTGTGAAGTTATATTGAAATCGGTGAAGAAATGTAAGTGCTAGAGCGATGACAATGTTTTTCTAAAACTAGCCACAGTGACCTTGACCTTGAGGTCATGAACTTGAAAGTCAAACACGCTCGAGATATTTTTATATGGAACATTTGTGTAAAGATACATTGAAATTGGTGAAGAAATGTATGCGCTAGAGCGATGATAAAGTTTTTCTAAAAATAGCTACAGTGACCTTGACCTTGAGGTCATGACCTTGAAGGTCGCACTCGCTCGAGATATTGTCAAAAGGAACATTTGTGTGAAGGTATATTGAAATTGGTGAAGAAATGTAGGTGCTAGAGTGATGACAAAGTTTTTCTAAGAATAGCCACAGTGACCTTGACCTTGAGGCCATGACCTTGAAGGTCGAACTCCCTCGAGATATTTTTAAAAGGAACATTTGTGTTCAGTTATATTGAAATTGGTGAAGAAATGTAGTCACTAGAGCAATGACAAAGTTTTTCTAAAAATAGCCACAGTGACCTTGACCTTGAGGTCATGACCTTGAAAGCCAAACTCACTCGAGATAGTGTCATAAGGAACATTTGTGTGAAGTTATATTGAAAGCAGTGAAGAAATGTAGGCGCTAGAGCTTTTTCTAAAAATGGCCACAGTGACCTTGACCTTGAGGTCATGACCTTGAAAGTCAAACTCGCTCGAGATATTTTTAAAAGGAACATTTGTGTGAAGTTATATTGAAATTGGTGAAGAAATGTAGGTGCTAGAGCAAAGACAGGGTTTTTCTAAAAATAGCCACAGTGACCTTGACCTTGAGGTCATGACCTTGAAAGTCTAACTCGCTCGAGATATTTTTATAAGGAACATTTGTGTGAAGTAATATTGAAATTGGTGAAGAAATGTAGGCGCTAGAGCGATGACAAAGTTTTTCTAAAAATAGCCACAGTGACCTTGACCTTGAGGTCATGACCTTGAAAGTCGAACTCGCTCGAGAAATCTTTATAAGGAACATTTGTGTGAAGTTATATTGAAATTGGTGTAGAAACGTAGGCGCTAGAGCGATGACAAAGTTTTTCTAAAAATAGCCACAGTGACCTTGACCTTGAGGTCATGACCTTGAAAGTCGAACTCTTTCGAGATATTGTCATAAGAAACATTTGTGTGAAGTTATATTAAAATCGGAAAAGAAATGTAGGCGCTAGAGCGCTGACAAAGTACGTACGTACTTACGTACGTACTTACGTACTTACGTACGTACGTACGTACGTACGGGACAAATGCTATATCCCCCCTCACAACTATGTTGTGCGAGGGGATAATAAACTGTTAGATGATAACGTACACTTCAAAACTAAGTGATAAGTGTCAAATTCTGCAAACTCTGGAGTCACATGAAATTACAAGTTACTAGTCTAATAACGTATATATAATGCATCTTTCCTTCTTTGATGTGCAGAGTGGTGGAGCATGAAAAAGTGACACATACACAGTACAAACACATATGTTAGACACAGATGAGTTTATCTTCCGTCCAGTGTGCGGCGCACAAGCGCAGGATGATACACGTACAAATGTAGCATGATACACGTACAAATGTAGCATGGTAGTAACATGAGATAGGAAAGGTTTAAAAGGATAGATATCGTGTAATGAATTTTGTAATGAAAAAAAATGTAATTTTGAAAGATACATTTGAACAAATTTATTGGCAAAATAATACCGGATGAACGGACGATTGTTCTGTATGTTGGAGGAAGTATGAGGGTCACTGATGAGGTCTAATTGGCCGAATCTAGCTAGTCTGGCCCAGAAACATGTACACTTCATATTTTCCAGTTCTGTGGTTATTCCTTGCTTCCAAAGGATAAACCTTTTAAAGAACATATTTTACCCAACCGCCACAGAAAACAGCCATAAAAATGAGTATTGGTGCTAGGCATATATCTGTGCATCTTAGAATTGTTCCAAAGACATTGGAGAGGAAATATTGATGCAAGCCGGTGTCTGGGTTCAATTCCAGAAAGAGGAAAAAACGTACTGTTTGCTCTGCATTCATAGTTGAATCTTGAAACGATAACTTTTTCGCAAATTTAAAATATTCTTTGTGACTGAACTTTTATTATGCATCAGTACATTCTCAGATATGACTTAATTTCTATTTGGCAATTCTTTTCATACGTCGTAAAGAAAATTAGGGTTCGGTTTTGGTAGCATTGCACTAGATATTGGTAGGTGCCAGGTTTTATCACTTTTGGAGCGTGCTTTTAGTTGCGTTCTAAATACCAGACCTGCTTCCATTGAATATATATCCAATATTTTATTTCATCGTGTGAAAATGTCAGGTGTACGGGACTTAAATGAAGCATGTTTTAAAATATATCTGCAAGCTCAAAGAAATTGTTGCTGATTTAATATGGTCATCCCTCCTTTAAAAACCTTGGTTTGTATTTACTCCGTTCTAGTCGGTAAACAAACATGGTTGACTGTAACTTGGAAAGGAGCAGATCAACATGTGGATTTTTGCTCATTAACTTATTGCGCTAGGATGGTTCTATAAACAAGTAAGGTTTGAAAAGTTTTGCATGTGTAGTTTTAGTGGGCGCAGGTAAGTCGCCTATGGAAATATTAAGTGTTAAGCTCCCAGTAACAAAGATAGAAATATCAACAGCACTGTCCTTTTTTTCAGTCATTACATACTATTTCCACAAATTTGTAGTTCTATCCAATTCTGTTTTATGAAATGTATCTTCATGGCATGCATTTTGCAACGAATAATGTAGAAATGTAATGGTAGTGCTAATTTAGGTCTAACTGGGTGTATCTGATGAGTTTTTGCCTCTGATCTATGTATTTGGGAGGGAGGTACCTTAAAGCCATGTAAATTAATTTTTGTTGATGTGTTTAGAAAGAAGACTTGCAGTAATTGCATTTGCAGAAACAAAAGAAACACAAGGAAGAATCTACTTCATCTGGAATATAAGAGTAAGGTTTCATGGCTCTTGGACAATGTCTCAAACCAAAGCACAATTTAAATTTGTCTCTCCGAAACTGCCCGCTGCAATATCCCGATAAGTGTTTTCATCCGTTATATGTTTTAATAATGGTATTCATGTCAAAAACGTTGTGAACAGATATATTCAGCTACTTCTCATGGCATTAAGTGGCTCCTGTTTCATCAGGGAATTTCATCCCCATTCACTACAGCAGGAAAGTGACCTGTATATTTATTCCCTACAGACACGGGAGGCCGAAAACGTTTGTTTAAATAAAAGGCTGGTTTGGAAAACAGGAGATCCTTTGCAAAATATGAGATCCACGATCGTGATAAAAAATAGTATTATGGTGATCCGTTTCTGAGAGATCCCAGATTTTATAATCTACTAAATAAATAAACTGTTAGATGATAACGTACACTTCAAAGTAAGTGATAAGTGTCCAATTCTGTAAACTCTGGAGTCACTCGAAATGACAAGTTACTGGTCTAATAACGTATATATAATGCATCTTTCACAGTGAGTGAGTGAGTGAGTTTTAGTTTTACGTCCCACCAACAGCTAAGGTCATACGGAGACGGGACCTCGGTTTAAAGACTCATCCGAAAGTCTGGAGAAGCCCGGGATCGATCCTGCGATCCCTGGTTTACAAGGCGAGTAGCGTAACCACTGCACCACGGAGGCTTCTATCTTTCACAGTACAAATATATTTGTTAGACACAGATGAGGTTATCTTTCGTCCAGAGTGCGGCCCACCAGCGCAGGAAGATACACGTACAAATGTAGCATGGTAGAAACTTAAGATAGGAAATGTTTAGAAGGATAGATCTTGCGTAATGAATTTTGTAATAAAACAGAAATGTAATTTTGTAAAATTTATTTGAACAAATTTATCCACAAAATAATACCGGTTGAACAGACGGTTGTTCTGTATGTTGGAGGGCTTTAGTGCAGATTATATTTTCTGGTCCTTTGGGATCATTGAGTCCATTTAGAATCATTTTGAAAATAGAGTTCCGCTTAAGCCGGTGCTAGGGGGCGTGGCCTGTGTAGCACTTTTCAGTACTGGTCATGAACAGACTCAATAAAACCGAGTCTGCTATTTTCGTTTATTTGGTGAATTATTTGCTTCCAAAGGATCTAGCTATTCAGAACTTATTTACCCAACTGCCATAGAAAATAGCCATAAAAATGTGTATTGGTGCTATTTGAGCATAATTCTGTGCATTATAGGATAGAATTGTTCCAAATGCATTGAAGACGAAATACTGATTCAAGCCGGTGTCTGGGTTCCATTTATGAAAGAGGTAAACTTTGCACTTTTCAAAAAAACATATGGTTTTCTCGGCTTACAAAGTTGAATCTGGAAGCTATTACTTTTACGCAAAGTTAAAATATTCTTTGTGACTGAACTTTTATGATGCATCAGTAAATTATCATGTTTGACCTAAATTTCTGTTTGGCAATTATAATATTACGTCAAAAAGAAAAAAAGGGTTCGGTATTGGTAGCATTGCACTTGATACTGGGAGATGCCGGATTTTATCACTTTTGTACCGAGCGTTTAGATGCGTTCTAAATACCAGACTTGCTTCCACTGGCTACATACCCCATGTTTTATTTCAATAATGAAAATGACAGGTGTAAGGGACTTAAATGATGCGTGATTTATAAATATATATGCAAGCTCAAAGAAATTATTGCTGATTTTATATGGTCATCCCTCCTTGGAATTTTTTTTTATTTAATTTCTTTTAGTCTGTAAACAAACATGGTTGACTGTAACTTGAAAAGGAGTACATCAACATGTTGATTTTTTCTCATTAAATTTTTGGGCTAAGATGGTTCTACAACAAAAGCAAGGTTTGAAAGCTTTTGTATATGTAGTTTTTGAGGGCGCAGGTAGGTCACCTATTGAAAAATTTAGTGTTAAGCTCCCAGTTACAAAGATTGAAATGTCAGCAGCACTGTCCTTTTTTCAGTCATTACATACTAATTCCACACATTTGTAGTTCTATCCAATTCTGTTTTATAAAATGTATCTTCATGGCATGCATTAGCAATGGATAATGTAGAAATGTGATGGTAGTGCGAATTTAGGTCTAACTGGGTGTATTTGATGAGGTTTTGCATCTGATCTATGTTCTTGGGAAGGGGGTGTACCTTAAAGCCATGTAATTTAATTTTTATTGAGTTTCGAAAGAAGACTTGCAATAATTGCATTTGCAGAAACACAAGAAACACAAGAAAGAATCTACTTCGTCTAGAATATAAGGGTAAGGTTTCATGGCTCTAGTACAATGTCTCAAACCAAAGCAAAACTTAAAATTTGTCTCTCCGAAACAGCCTGCTGCAATATCCCGATAAGTTTTCTCATCAGTTATATGTTTTAATTATTGTATTCATGTCAAAAGGTTGTGAACGGATAAATTCAGCTATTTCTTATGGCATTAAGTGGCACCTGTTTCAACAAGGAAATTCATCCCCATTCCCTGCAGACACGGGAGGCCGAAAACGTTTGTTTAAATAAAAGGTTGGTTTGGAAAAAAAGTTACTAGTCTAATAACGTATATATAATGCATCTTTCATTCCTTTGATGTGCAAAGTGATAGAGCATGAAAAAGAGACACATACACAGTACAAATATATATGTTAGACACAGATGAGGTTATCATTCGTCAAGTGTGCGGCCCACCAGCGCAGGATTACACAAGTACAAATGTAGCATGGTAGTAACTTGTGATAGGAAATGTGTTAAAGGATAGATCTCGCGTAATGAATTTTGTAATAAAAAAGAAATATGATTTTGTAAGATGCATTTGAACAAATTTTTTTCACAAAATAATACCGGTTGAACGGACGATTGTTCTGTATGTTGGAGGCTTTTACTCAACTGCCACAGAAAATAGCCATAAAAATGAGTATTGGTGCTATTTAAGCATAAGTCTGTGCATTTTAGGATAGAACTGTTACAAATGTCTTGGAGAGGAAATACTGGTGCTAGCCGGTGTCTGGGTTCCATTCCAGAAAGAGGTAAACTTTGCACTTTTCACAAACATATGGTTTGCTCGGCTTTCAAAGTTGAATCTGGAAGCTATAACTTTTTCGCAAATTAAAATATTCTTTGTGACTGAACTTTTATTATGCATGAGTAAATTATCATATATAACCTAAATTTCTATTTGGCAATTCTTTTAATACATCATAAAGAAAAACAGTGTTCGGTATTGGTAGCATTGCACTTGATACTGGGAGGTGCCGGGTTTTATCACTTTTGGACCGAGCGTGTAGTTGCGTTCTAAATACCAGAGTTGCTTCCATTGGATATATATCCCATGTTTTATTTCAATGTAAGAAAATGACAGGTGTAAGGGACTTAAATGATGCATGGTTTATAAATATATCTGCAAGCTCAAAAATATCATTGCTGATTTTATGTGGTCACCCTTCCTTGAAAAATGTTGTTTTTTATTTACTTCGTTGTAGTAGTTAAACAAACATGGTTGACTATAACTTGAAAAGGAGCAGATCAACATGTGGATTTCTTACTCATTAACATTTTGGGCTAAGATGGTTCTATAAACATGCAAGGTTTGAAATGTTTTGTATGTGTAGATTTTGTGGGCGCAGGTATACTAAGTCGCCTATGGAAATATTTAATGTTGAGCTCCCAGTAACAAAGATAGAAATGTCAGCAGCACTGTCCTGTTTTCAGTCATTACATACTATTTCCACACATTTATGGTTCTATTCAATTCTGTTTCATAAAATGTACCTTCATGGCATGTATTTTGCAATGGATAATGTAACAATATGATGGTAGTGCGAATTTAGGTCTAACTGGGTGTATTTTATGCGTTTTTGCCTCTGATCTATGTTCTTTGGAGGGAGGGGGTCTACCTTAATGCCATGTAAATTAAATTTCATTGATGTGTTCAGAAAGAAGACTTGCAGTAATTGCAGTTGTAGAAACACAAGAAACACAAGAAAGAATCTACTTCATCTGGAATATAAGGGTAAGGTTTCATGGCTCTAGGACAATGTCTCAAACCAATGCAAAACTTAAAACTCGTCTCTCCGAAACAGCCCGCTGGAATATCCCGATAAGTTTTCTCATCCGTTATATGTTTCAATTATAGTATTCATGTAAAAAAAAAACAGATATATTCCGCTTTTTCTTATGGCATTTTGTGGCTCCTGTTCCAACAGGGAATTTCATCCCCATTCACTAGAGAAGGAAAGTGACCTGTATATTTTATTCCCTACAGCACGGGAAGCGAATACGTTTGTTTAAATAAAATGTTGGTTTGGAAAACAGTAGATCCTTTGCACAATATGAGATCCTCGATTGTGATAAAAAATAGTATTGAGGGGATTCGTTTCCGAAAGAACAAGATTTTATAAACTACTAAAGAAAGAAACTGTTAGATGATAACGTACACTTCAAAACTTAGTGATAATTGTACAATTCCGTTAACTCTGGAGTCACATGAAATGACAAAATACTAATCTAATAACCTATATGAAATGCATGTTTCATTCTGTGATGTGCAGAATAATGGAGTATGAAAACGTGACACATACACAGAACAAACACAAATGTTAGACACAGATGAGGTTATATTCCTTCCAGTGTGCGGCCCACCGGCACAGGATGATACACTTTCAAATGTAGCATGGAAGTAACATGATATAGGAAAGGTTTAAAATGGTATGTAATTTTGTAAGATGCATTTGAACAAATGTATTTACAAAATAATACCGGATGAACGGACGATTGTTCTGTATGTTGGAGGCTTTTACCCAACTGCAATAGAAATAGCCATAAAATGAGTATTGGCTATTTTAGGGTAGATTTGTTCCAAAGACATTGGAGAGGAAATACTGATGCAAGCCGATGTCTGGGTTCCATTCCAGAAAGAGGTAAACTTTGCCCTCTTCGAAAACATTTGGTTTGCTCGGCATTCATAGTTGAATCTGAAAGCGATAACTCTTCGCAAACTTCAAAGATTCTTTGTGACTGATCTTTTATTATGCATGCGTAAATTATCAGATATGACCTAAATTACTATTTGGCAATTTTTTTGTACGTCATTAAGAAAATAAGGATTCAGTATTGGTAGCATTGCACTAGATACTGGGAGGTGCCGGGTTTTATCACTTTTGGACCGAGCTTTTAGCTGCGTTCTAAATACAAGACCTGCTTCCATTGGATATATACCCAATGTTATATTTCAATGTAAGAAAATGACAGGTGTAAGGGACTTAAATGATACATGTTTTATAAATATATCTGCAAGCCCATTGAAACCGTTGCTGATTTTATATGGTCACCCTTCTTTAAAAATGTTGGTTTGCATTTACTCCGTTCTATTCGGTAAACAAACTTGGTTGACTGTAACTTGAAAAGGAGCAGATCAACATGTGGATTTTTTCTCAGTAACTTGTTGGGCTAGGATGGTTCTATAAACAAGCAAAATTTGAAAAGTTTTGTTTGTGTATGCGCAGGTAAGTCGCCTATGGAAATATTTATTGTTAAGCTCCCAATAGCAAAGGTAGAAATGTCAACCGCACTGTCCTTTTTTTAGTCATTACATACTATTTCCACACATTTGTGGTTCTATCCAATTCTGTTTTATTCATTGATTGATTGATTTTTTGGTTTAACGTCCCCATGTAAATTAATTTTTGTTGATGTGTTTAGAAAGAAGACTTGCAGTAATTGCATTTGCAGAAACACAAGAAACACAAGGAAGAATCTACTTCATCTGGAATATAAGAGTAAGGTTTCATGGCTCTTGGACAATGTCTCAAACCAAAGCAAAATTTAAATTTGTCTCTCCGAAACTGCCCGCTGCAATATCCCGATAAGTGTTTTCATCCGTTATATGTTTTAATAATGGTATTCATGTCAAAAACGTTGTGAACAGATATATTCAGCTACTTCTCATGGCATTAAGTGGCTCCTGTTTCATCAGGGAATTTCATCCACATTCACTACAGCAGGAAAGTGACCTGTATATTTATTCCCTACAGACACGGGAGGCCGAAAACGTTTGTTTAAATAAAAGGCTGGTTTGGAAAACAGGAGATCCTTTGCAAAATATGAGATCCACGATCGTGATAAAAAATAGTATTGAGGTGATCCGTTTCTGAGAGATCCCAGATTTTATAATCTACTAAATAAATAAACTGTTAGATGATAACGTACACTTCAAAGTAAGTGATAAGTGTCCAATTCTGTAAACTCTGGAGTCACATGAAATGACAAGTTACTGGTCTAATAACGTATCTTTCATTCTTTGATGTGCAGAGTGATGGAGCATGAAGCATTGACACACGTACAGTACAAATATATATGTTAGACACAGATGAGGTAATCTTTCGTCCAGAGTGCGGCCCACCAGCGCAGGAAGATACACGGACAAATGTAGCATGGTAGAAACTTAAGATAGGAAATGTTTAGAAGGATAGGTCTTGCGTAATTATTTTGTAATAAAACAGTTTTTCGGAAACTTGAAATATTCTTTAGGACTAAATGTTTTTTATGCATGAGTAAATTATAAGATATGCCCTAAATTTTTATTTGGCAATTCTTTTGATGCATCATAAAGAAAATAAGTGTTCGGTATTGGTACCATTTCACTAGATACTGGGAGGTACCAGGTTTTATCACTTTCGGACGAAGCTTTTAGTTGCGTTTTAAATACCAGACTTGCTTCGATTGTATATATATCCCATGTTTTATTTCATTGTGAGAAAATGACAGGAATAAGGGACTAAAATGATGCATGTTCTATAACTAATCTGCAAGCTCAAAGAAATTGTTGCTGATTTTATATGGTCACTCCTCCTTTAAAAATGGTGGTTAGTATTTACTCCATACTAGTAGGTAAACAAACATGATTGACTGTAACTTGAAAAGGAGTAGATCGGCATGTGGATTTTTCCTCATTAACTTGTTGGGTTAGGATGGCACTTTCCAGAGGTATAAGGATTGAAAGGTTTTGTATTTGTAGTTTTAGTGGGAGCAGGTAAAAAGTTACTGTTGTCGCCTATGGAAAATAATTAGTGGTGAGCTCTGTATAGCAAAGATAAAAATGTCAGCAGCACTGTTCCGTTTTCTGTCATTACATACTACTTCCACACGTTTGTAGGTTCTATCCATTTCTGTTTCATAAAATGTATTTTGTTGGCATTTATTTTGCCATAGATACTATAAAAATGTGATGGTATTGCTAATTTAGAGCTAACTGGGTGTATTTGATGAGTTTTTGCCACTGATCTATTTTCTTGGGAGAGGGGCGGGTACTTTATTCCACGTTTATCAGTGTTATTGATGTGTTTCGAAAGGAGACTTGCAGTTATTGCATTTGCAGAATCACAAGAAAGACTCTACTTCATCTGGAATATAAGAGTAAGTTTTCATGGCACTAGGACTATGACTCAAACCAACGCAAAAGTTTAAACTAGTCTCTCCGAAACAGCCCGCCTTAATATCCCGATAAGATTTTTCATCAATTTAAGTTCTAGTGTATTGTATTCATGTCAAAAGTATGTGAACAGATAAAGCCAGCTTTGTGTCATGGCATTAAGGCATTTATAAACATTTTCTTGGCAGTTTTGTCTTCAAAATATCCTCAAAATATCATTTATCACTTTAAATAGGGGTTGTAGGTGTGAAAATATTTATGAAAACGAGTATTGGTGTTATTTAGGCATAATTCTGTGAAGTTTATGATAGAATTGTTCCAAAACATTGCAGAAGAACCGCTAGGGCAAGTCGGTGTCTGGGTTCCATTCCATAAAGAGGTAAACTTTAGTGTTTTTCAAAAACATATAGTTTGCTAGGCTTTCATAATTGAATCTGAAAGCGATAACCTTTTAGGAACTTGAAAGCTTCTTTGTATTTGAACTTTTATTATGAATGAGAAAATTTTTAGAAATGACCTAAATTTCTATTTGGCAATTCTTTTGACGCATCATACAGAAAATAAGTGTTCGGTTCTGTTAGCATTGCACTAGATACTGTGAGGTGCCGGGTTTTGTCTCTTTTGGTCCGAGCTTTTAGTTGCGTTCTAACTACCAGACTTGCTTCCATTGGATATATATCCCATGTACTATTAATGAGAGAAAATGACAGGTATAAGGGACAAACATGATGTATGTTTTATGAGTATATCTGCCAGCTCAAAGAAATTGTTATTGATTTTATATGGTCATCCCTCCTTTAAAAATGTTGGTTAGTATTTACTCCGTACTAGTAGGTAAACAAACATAGTTGACTGTAACTTGAAAAGGAGCAGACAACATGTGGATTTTTTTCTCATTAACTTGTTGGGCTAGGACGTCTCTATAAAGAAGGATAAGGTTTGAAAAGTTTTGTATGTGAAGTTTTTGTGGGAGAAGGTAAAACGTTACTACTGTCGCTTATGGAAAATATTTAGTGGTAAGCTCCCTATAGAAATGTCAGCAGCACTATTCTGTTTTCTGTCATTACAGACTATTTCCACACATTCTGTTTCATAAAAGGTATCTTCATGGCTTTTATTTTGCCATAGATACTGTAAAAATGTGATGGTAGTGCTAATTTAGGTCTAGATTGGTGTATTTGATGATTTTTTGCCTCTGATCTATGTTCTTGGAAAGGGGGCGAGGCTACTTTAAAGACATGTTTATCAGTTTTATACCCCACCACACGTAGTGGTGGGTATAATTATGATATACCGTCGAGTGTCAGTCCGTCCGTCCGTCCGCACCATTTCCGATCGATAACTTGCGTAATTTTTCACGATTTTTTTTTTAAGTTTACACACATGTTTATATCGGGAATGAGTATTATGGGATTGTTAATGGGCGAAATCCGTTAACATCTGACAGAGTTAGGGCCCTTTTTAGATCAAAATAAGGGGTTTTTGGGGCGTTTCCGATCAATAACCGGAACATTTTTTCACGGATTTTCTTCAAATTTGTAGATACATTGGTATTGGGTATGAATGGTTTGGGATTGTTAATGGGCAAAATACGTTAACAATTAACGTAGTTATGGCCGTTAACAATTTATATTGAATACTTTTGGGGCACTTATTCCTTTACTAAATGGAATATATGTATGGTACGTCCCTGTTATATAGACCACGATTAGAAACAGGTTTTGGATTGTTTAAAGGCAAACTGCGTTAATATTTGACAGAGTAATTGCCGTTAACAATGTCCATTAAATGCTTTTGGGCTCTTATTTGTTTATTTTATGGAATAATTGGATGAAATGTTGTATATATATTTGTATTGGTAATTGCTGTTGGCACAAATAGGTTTATATTTGACAGAGTTATAGTCGTTAACAATTTCCATTAAATGGTTTTGAACACTTATTCCATTACTGAATGGAATATATGGATGAAACTTCAGATATATAGACCACTATAGGAAGAATGTTTAGTATTATTAATTGGTAAAATACGCTAACATATTCGACAGTTATGGCCGTGCCCTTAACAATTTCCATTTACTGTTTTTTGGACTCTTATTCGTTTATTTTATGGCATAATTGGATGAAATTTTGTAGAAATTTATTGGTATTGGGAATGTGTGGTTTGGGAATTGCTCATGGCACAAATCCATTAACATTTGACAGAGTTATTGTTGTTAACAATTTTCATTAAATGGTTTGTGAACACTTATTCCATTTCTAAATGGAATACATGAATGAAACTTCACAGATATATAGACCACTATAGGAAGAATGTTTACTATTGTTAATTGGCAATATACGTTAACATATTCAACAGTTTTGACTATGTACAAGTCCCATTAAATGCTTTTTGGGCTCTTATTCCTTAACTTAATGGAATATATTGATGAAACTTCACATATATGTACTGTTAAAGGAAGCGTGTTTGAGATTGTTCATTGGCAAAATACATTAATATCTTTATCAGAGTTTTGGTCGTTAACAATTCTCATTAAATGTTTTTTTTTTTCCTTTACTTAATGGAATATTTGGATAAAAATTCTTATATAGACCATTTATAGAAGCATGGTTGGGATTGTTAGTGGGCACAATGAGGTAACATTTGGCAGAGTTAGGGTTTTTAACAATTTCCATTAAATAGTTTTTGGACTTTTATTGATGTATTTATTTTCTATGTAAGAAAAGTTTTTGGCTTATAGCTGCCTATCTATATGGAATACCCTGATACAATTTTACGGATATATAGAACACTTAAGACATATGTTCTATAAAAGAGTTATCCTTTGGAAGCAAGGAATACACCACAGAAGTGAAAAATATGGAGTGTACATGTTTTCTGGGCCAGACTAGCTAGTTTCGGCCAATTAGGCCTCATCAGTGACCCTCAGATATTTTCAAAATTCCACAATGGAATCAATGATCCCAAAGGACAAGAAAATATAATCTAGACTATGATGTAGGGCAGGGAAGCCTATTTTGGTCATGGAGCATACAATATTGGCCTGCAGTGATGGGGTATCATGCAGGGTTAGCACGCTTTATTGATGTGTTTTGAAAGGAAACTTGCAGTAATTGCATTTGCAGAAACACAAGAAGGAGTATACTTCATCAGGAATATAAGAGTAAGGTTTGATGGCACGAGGAATATGTCTCAAACAAAAGCAAAACATAAAAATTGTCTTTCCGAAACAGCCCGCTGCAATATCCCGATAACTTTTCTGATCTGTTATAAGTTCTAATTTATTGTATTCGTGTCAAAAGGATGTGAACAGATATAGTCATCTATTTCTCATGCCATTAATGCATTTATAAACATCTCTGTTGTTGTTTTTTCTTCAAAATATCCGCAAAAGCTTATTATTGTAGCGTATGGAAAATATTTAGTGGAACGCTCCCTTTAGCAAAGATAGAAATGTCAGCAGCATTGTCCTGTTTTTCTCATTACATACGATTTCCACACGTATGTAGGTTCTATCCAATTCCGATTCGTAAAATATTTCTTCATTGCATTTATTTTGCCATAGATACTATAAAAATGTGATCGTAGTGCATATTTAGGTCTAACTCGTTTTATTTGATGAGTTTTTGCCACTGATCTATGTTCTTGTGACAGTGGCGGGCACTTTAAAGCCCTGTTAATCAGTTTTCATTGGTGTGTTTAGAAAAGAGGCTTGCAGTAATTGCATTTGCAGAAACACAAGAAAAAATCTACTTCATCTGTAATATAAGAGCAAGGTTTCATGGCACTAGGACTATGTCTCAAACCAAAGCAAAGCTTAAAAATTGTCTCTCCGAAACAGCCCGCTGTAATATCCCGATAAGTGTTCTCATCCATTATAAGTTCTAATTTTTGTATTCATGTAAAAAGGATGTGAACAGATATAGTCCGCTATTTCTCATGGCCTTAAGGCATTTTTAAACATTTTATTGGCAGTATTGTCTTCAAAATATCCTCAAAATATCATATTTTTTTTTACTCTAAATAGGGCTTGTTGGTGTGAAAATAGCCATAAATCGAGTATTTGTGCTATTTAGGCATAATTCTGTGCATACTAGAATAGAATTGTTCCAAAGACACTGGAGAAGAACCACTGATGCAAGCCGGTGTCTGGGTTTTTATCCAGAAAGAGCTAAACGCTTTTTAAAAACATATAGTTTGCTCGGCTTTCATAGTTGAATCTGTATGCGATGACTTTTCCGGAAATTTGAAAGATTCTTTGTGTCTGAACTTTTATTATGCATGAGAAATTTTTTGATATGACCTAAACTTCCATTTGGCAATTCTTGTGATGCAGCATGAAGAAAATAAGGAGTCGGTATTGGTATCATTGCACTAGATACTTGGAGGTGCCGGGCTTTATCTCTTTTAGACCAAGTTTTAGTTGCGTTCTAATTACCAGACTTGCTTCCGTATATCCCATGTTTTATTTCAATGTGCGTTAATGACAGGTATAAGGGACTAAAATGATACGTTTTATAAATATATCTGCAAGCTCAAAGAAATTGTTGCTGATTTTATATGGTCACTCCTCCTTTAAAATGTTGGTTAGTATTTACTGCATACTAGTAGGTAAATAAACTTGAAAAGGAGCAGACAACATGTGTTTTTTTCTCATGAACCTGCTGGGCTAGGATGGCTCTATAAAGAGGTATAAGGTTTGAAATGTTTTGTATGTGTAGTTTTGGTGGGAACAGGTAAAAAGTTACTGTTGTCGCCTATCGAAATTATTTAGTGGTAAGCTCCCTATAGCAAAGATAGAAATGTCAACAGCACTGTCCTGTTTTCTGTCATTACATATTATTTCCACACGTTTGTAGGTTCTATCCAATTCTGTTTCATAAAATATATTTTCTTGGCATTTATTTTGCCATAGATACTGTAAAAATGTGATGTAGTGCTATTTTAGGTCTAACTGGGTGTATTTGATAAGTTTTTGCCATTGATCTATGTTCTTAGGAGAGGGGTAGGTACTTTAAAGCCAAGTTAATCAGTTTTAGTGGTGTGTTTGGAAAGGAGACTTGCTAACTGTTGGTTTTCTTTTGCTCCAGCATTTCAGTGGTTTCTTGCTGTCGAGTCCTCGCCGTTGTCTCACCTCTGTGGTTCTTTGATTTTTTGTGTTCACGGAGATGTTGCACTGATGAGTTAGGAGGCCTTCATGCGGACTGAACAAATTATTTGTCTAAATCGCAACGGAAGTAAGGGCGAGGATTGTGGCCACGTAAAATCGATTTAAGCCCCACAGTGGAATTCGTTTCCGCTGACCGTTCCAAGGCGGTTCTTCTGTCGCGGTTTATTTTTGTTATCGTTTGTCTTTGGGTGTTTGTGTCGCTTATATTATTTTATTTTGGATAGCCTTTTGGCCATTTTGCGGGAAAGTAACTATCCTATTGGCTTTCCGCTGTTAGTGTTTCCGTTTGAGTCTGTTGCTTCATGTTTTCCCGTTCGTGTCTCTGATGGGAGCTGCGGGTTAATTGTATCGATTCCTGATCATTGTCTCTACTTTCATTCCTCGGCTTCCATTGTTGAATCGGAAAGCAATAACTTCTTCGCAACCTTGAAAGATTCTTTGTTACTGAACTTTTATTATGCACGAGTTATTTCTCAGATATGACATAAATTTCTATTCGGCAATTATTTTGATGCATAATTAAGAAAATAAGGGTTGGTATAGCAAAGGTAGAATGTCAACAGCACTAACCTTTTTTCAGTCATTAAACACTATTTCCAAACATTTGTAGGTTCTATCCGATTCTGTTTTATAAAATGTTTCTTCATGGCATGTTTGTCGCCATAGATACTGTAAAAGTGTGATCGTAGTGCTTATTTAGGTCTAACTGGGTGTATTTGCGGATTTTTTTGCCTCTGATTTATGTTCTTGGGAGTGTGGGGGGCGTACTTTAAAGCCGTGTAAATCAGTTTTTATTGATGTGTTTGGAAAGGAGACTTGCAGTAATTGTATTTGCAGAAACAGAAGAAAGAATCTATTTCATCTGGAATATAAGAGTAAGGTTTCATGGCACTAGGACTATGTCTCAAACCGAAGCAAAACTTAAAAATTGTCTATCCGAAACAGCCCGCTGCAATATCCCATGCAACTTGAGAAAACAACCAGCGGATCGCGTATACCCCGGCCAGCACCACTCCAACATATTTTTCGAGATTGCATGTAATATGAATGAATATTTCAAGAAGCTATAAGAATCTAAAATGTGGTTGTAAAAGCTTAACAAAACACAAATTTCTAAATGGACCAAGTTACTGAAGGGGTGGGGGCATCAATGTTACTGAAGCAGCAGTGTGGGGTATGCATTAATAAAATCAATGGCCTGGTATGGAAAAACCAATGCAAGTATCAATTGCATTTGTGTTAGAGTTTAGAAAATACACGCATCTATAAACTTTGTCACAAAACTTGAACCAAATGTAAAATTTCTAAGTTTGTTACTTTGACCTCAAGGTAACTGGGGGAAGGTGGGGGGGGGGCATGCATCAATGATTTCCGGTATGTAACTTCAGTGTAAGTATCATCTAAATCTATGAAAGGGCTCAGTAGATAAATCTCTTAGAAACTTTAACGCAAAACTTTAATGGAATGTAAAAATTCTAAGTCTGTGGCCTTGACGTCAAGGTCACTGCAGGCAGGTGGGACATGCATCAATGAGATGTTTAGACCAGTATGTAACTTCAGTGTAAGAAAGAGCTAAATGTATCAAAGGGTTCAGAAGAAACAATGTCTTAGAAACTTTAACGCAAAACTTTAAGCAAAATGTTAATGGACGGGCGGAAAGACGGATAGAAGTCCGGATAGACGGACGGACGAACGCCAAGACGAAAACTATATAACCCCAAAGCATACTTCGTATGTCGGGGGTATAAAAATAGTCCTTGCAATCCATTTGCATATTCTGAATATGTTCCAGTAAAATAACAAGTTGCATACCCTTTGCAAGTGCTTTGCAACAGATTGGTGCAAACATTTTGCAAACATAGCTGTACCTCTGCAAAGAGATTGCAAATACACTGAGTATAGTTACTTTTTTTGAGTTGGATACCAAAAATTTTTTAATTGAGTGTGTTGAAAACATCTAAATTTTCACGAGTGCGAAGCAAGAGTGAAAATTCGGATGCTTTTAACACACGAGATGAAATACTTTTGGTATCCGCTGAAAAAGGTTAATGTTCTTTATATTATATGATTTATTAGGACACTTACGGTAACTGATTGACCCGAGGTGACGTCACTATATTGGCCGGGCTAGTTGACGTCACAACTGTCAGTTTCAAAGCATAAACAAATCGAAATTTTGAATTTTAGTTCAAAGAATGCTTTTCAAAGTATGTTACAGAATGCGTTGTGCTTATTTTAAGTCCATTTAATTTTTGAAGGCTCTATGTGACATGCATACAGCCACTGTATCATCGATTTCATGTGTAGCAGTTGGTCGTGGTCGTTTTATCACGTTGGAAAAATAATACGCTAATTTGAACACATATTTCCTCGCACAAATCTAACTCAGCCATTCAATGAACTTGTACGCCTTGTAGACCATTTGTAACAATGACAGCTAAGCCTAAATCTGTGTTGGAGCATTTAAATAATTGTGCCCGAGATGTGTGTCGGCAAAAGGGAGATGTTCAAATCAAAGCGTTAGTGTTGTCAAATATGGCGCCTGTTCATTCAGTTTTAATGCCAAACTTAAAAATATATTCTACCGACATAAGGAATTATTATTCTTAGTAAATCAAAGGAAAATTAACCTTTTTCGACCAGAACGTAAACGTCAACGCTACAGTGAAATGATATAAATGGTATCAGTCAATACGATTTCATTTCACTTGTGATTGATAGCAGTTTTATTTGTTTCAGATATGCATTGATTTTACTGCTAAGTATAAAATAAAAAAAAGCTTTTAGCACACTACAAATGTTCGCAAACAGGATCTCTGACCGTTTTCATACTGCAAAGCTTTTGCAAACAGTGACTTAAAATCACTTGGTAAGATTAATTAACAGTCTTTCCTCAATAGCAGTCTGCAAACAGTTTACAAACATCAACTCTGATTTGTATTCAGGTGCAAAGCTTTTGCAAATAGTTACTTTGAAAAGTATTTCTTGCAATTGTAATGTAAAAGGTTTTACAGTCATTTAAAAAGTATCTTTTTTCATAAGGTCTTTGGAATTAATTAAATGCGAAACAGGATTTCAAAATTTAATCTGCATGTTGGGTATAACAATACAACGTTTATTGCCATAAAATGTAAAATGAATTTAACCCCCCCCCCCTTTTATATATATACAGAATGGTATTTGTATTTTTGGGTTGTTTTTCAATGTATGCAAAAAACAAGTCAGGGTCATCAGTTGAGAAAATTCTGTAGTTCTTAACCAATAAATGCTGCATGCCATGGTTTGATGACTAAGTTATTTTAAACATTTGTTATCATCTACTAGCATAGAAGGCATGGCCTAGACTATTTGAATACAATTGTTATGACTGGGGTTGGAGGGTGGGGTGTGGTAGCGTAGTGTAGGGTAGTTTGGAGTGGGTTGGGGCAGGGTAGGTGGGTGGGTGAGAAGGGTGGGTGGGATGGGGTAGGTTGGGGATTGGGGGGAGGTTGGGGTGGGTAGGTAGGGTAGGGTGGGGTTAGAATTGGTAGGGTAGGTAAGTTGGGGTTGGGTAGGTTAGGGTAAGGTTAAGTAGGGAAGGGTAGCTAGGAAGATATGGAGTAGATGATTGTGGGCAGGTGGGTGCACTGGTGTGGAATGAGGTTGGGAAGGTGAGGTGGGGATGGGTGGGGTTGGGATGAATGCATTGGCATGGGGTGGGGTAGGTTTTGTTGGGGTGGATATGTTTGATTTGGGGTTTAACGTCCCCGTCAACACTGTAAAGGTCATTTTGGAGACGTTGCTTCCCATTTTGTGGGACTTTTACCCGACATTGAGGTGAAATGACATCTCAAGCCCTGTCGCCCAATGAAACCAATAGGGTTTATTAGCATGGACGGTCTGCCTCGCACCGCGGTTCCTGGACAGGCTTAGATCCTCTAAGCTGTTTACCGGTACTAGTGTGCGGGCCAGATTCAGCTCTGCCTGGAAGCATCATGCAGCCCATATATTTCTTGAAGCCCCTATGGGCGGGGGCCGTTGGGGTGGAGGTAGGTAGGGAAGGTATGTTGCGGTTTGGTGGGCAGGGTTAGTGCAAGATTGGGTAGGGTAGGGTAGGTAGGGTGGGATTTGGGTAGTTGCGGATGGATAGGGTGGGTGCATTGGTTTGGGGTCGTGTGGGGTAGGGTAGGTTTGGTGGGGTTTGGGTTGTGTAGGCAGAGAACGGTAGCTTGGGTGGGTGAGGTTTGGGGGGTGGGGTGGATAGGTTTGGGTTGGATGGGTGGGGTAGGGTTAGGTAGGGTAGGTAGGGTGGGATTCGGTTATGGTGGTGCGTTATGGATGGAGTGTGTTAGGGTAGGTGGAGTGCAAAGTAGGTAAGGTGTGGTTGGGGTAGGTGGGGTTGATAGGGTAGGGTAGGTGGAGTTGGGGTAGGTAGATGAGGTTAAGGTAGGGTAAGTAGGGGTTAGGAAGGTTAGGGTAAGGTTAAGTAGGGAAGGGTAGCTAGGAAGATATGGGGTAGGTGGGTGTGGGTAGGTGGTGTGGAATGAGGTAGGGAAGGTGATGTGGGGTTGGGGTGGATGCATTGGCATTGGGTGTAGATTTTGTTGGGGTGGAGGTTTTTGTTTGGTTGTTTGAATTGAGGTTTGTCGTCCTCGTCAACACTGTGAAGGTCATTTTTGAGACGTTGCTTCCTGGTTTGTGGGACTTTTACCCGACATTGACATGAAATGACATCTCAAGTCCTGTCGCCCAATGAAACCAAAAGAGCTTATTAGCATGGACGGTCCGCCTTGCACGGCTGTTCCTGGACAGGCTTAGATCCTCTAAGCGGTGTACCAGTACTAGTGTGCGGGCCAGATTCAGCTCGGCGTGGAAGCATCATGCAGCCCATATATTTCTTCAAGCCCCTTATGGGCGGGGGCCGGTTAGGGTGGAGGTAGGTAGGGAAGGTATGTTGGGGTTTGGTGGGCAGGGGTAGTGTAAGATAAGGGAGGGTAGGGTAGGTAGGGTGGGATTGGGGTAGTTGGGGATGGGTAGGTTGGGCGCATTGGTTTGGGGTCGTGTGGTGTAGGGTAGGTTGGGTGGGGTTTGGGTTGTGTAGCTAGAGTACGGTAGCTAGGGTGGGTGAGGTTTGGGTAGGTGGGGTGGATAGGTTTGGGTTGGACGGGTGGGGTAGATTTAGGAAGGGTGGGATTGGGTTATGGTGGCTGCGTTATGGATGGGGTGTGGTAGGGTAGGTGGAGTGCAAAGTAGGTAAGGTGTGGTTGGGGTAGATGGGTGGATAGGGTAGGATAGGTGGGGTCGGGGTAGGTAGATAAGGTTAAGGTATGGTAAGTAGGATGGGGTTGGGATAGGTAGGAGTAGGTACGGTGCATTCAACTAGGCAGGGTAAGGTAAGTAGGGTGGGGTTGGGGTAAGTGGGTGATTTTAGGGTAGTTTGTTTGTTTGTTTGACTGTATAGGTCATTTTGGAGACGTTGCTTCCAATTTTGTGGGACTTTTACCCGACATTGAAATGAAATGACATCTCAAGCCCTGTCGCCCAATGAAACCAATAGGGTTTATTAGCATGGACGGTCCGCCTCACACCGCGGTTCCTGGACAGGCTTAGATCCTCCAAGCGGTTTACCAGTACTAGTGTGCGGGACGGATTCAGCTCTGCGTGGAAGCATCATGCAGCCCATATATTTCTTCAAGCCCCTATGGGCGGGGGCGGAGGATTTTATGGTAGGATAGGATAGGGTAAGCAGATGGGAATGGTGGTGTAAGGTGGGATAGGTGGGCTGGGAAGGGTAGGTAGTTTGGGGTTACGTGACTCGGGGTGATGTTAGGCAGGGTAGGTAGAGTGTAATTGGGATAGGTAGGCGTGGATAGGGTCGGTGCGTTGTCATGGGGTAGGGTAAGGTAGATGGGCTGAGAATGGGTATGTTGGGTGGGGTTATGTGGGGATGGGTAGGGTAGGTACGTTGGAGTTGAGCGAGATTAAGGTAGGGTAGGGTAGGGTAGGTTAGGTGGAGTGGGAAGTGTAGTTGGGCTGGGATAGGGGTAGAAGGGGTGGTCAGGTACGATGCTTTGGGGTGTGTTTGGGTGGAGTAGGGTTGACAGTTTTTATAATACCAGACATTGCAAGTATCACAACAAATTCACCAGTTCTTCATACCAACACTTTCAGTACAGAGCCCACAGGGTAATATTCTATTCTATTCCATACAGGATGTGATGCATCAGAGTAGCGTCCCTTGGTTTGAATGACGTCATTTATTTCACTGATGACATCACAAAATTATTGCCTTCTCAAGATCATATAATTCCATTTGCATTTTAGCAGAGTTTGCTCTGCTTGAATCTGAAAAAAATCTGATATCTGAAGATTCCAGACAAGGAAAAGCGAAGATCAGATACTTGGAGTGTAGGGCAGGCTGAGAGTAGGATTTCCATAGAAGGAAAGGCAGACTGATCAATTTGTGGGCTAAGAGGAAAGCAGTATGAGACATAGATAGATAGATAGAGAGAGAGAGAGAGAGAGAGAGAGAGAGAGAGAGAGAGAGAGAGAGAGAGAGAGAGAGAGGGGAGGGAGGGAGGGAGGGAGGGAGGGAGGGAGGGATAGATAGATCGTCCCCGTCAACACTGTACATTCAATTTTGTGGGACTTTTACCCGACATTCAGAAGAAATGACTTCTCAAGCCCTGTCGCCCAATGAAACCAAAAGGGTTTATTAGAATGAATGGTCCGCCTCGCACGGCGGTTCCTGGACAGGCTTAGATCCTCTAAGCGGTTTTCGTACCAGTACTAGTGTGCGGGCCGGATTCAGCTCTGCGTAAAAGCATCATGCAGTGCTTATATTTCTTCAAGCCCCTATGGGCGGGGGCTTTGATAGATAGACAGATAGATAGAGAGATTAAATAGATAGATAGATAGATAGATAGATAGATAGATAGATAGATAGATAGATAGATAGATAGATAGATAGATAGATAGATAGATAGATAGATAGATAGATAGATAGATAGATAGATAGATAGATAGATAGATAGATAGATAGATAGATAGATAGATAGATAGATAGATAGATAGATAGATAGATAGATAGATAGATAGATAGATAGATAGATAGATAGATAGATAGATAGATAGATAGATAGATAGATAGATAGATAGATAGATAGATAGATAGATAGATAGATAGATAGATAGATAGATAGATAGATAGATAGATAGATAGATAGATAGATAGATAGATAGATAGATAGATAGATAGATAGATAGATAGATAGATAGATAGATAGATAGATAGATAGATAGATAGATAGATAGATAGATAGATAGATAGATAGATAGATAGATAGATAGATAGATAGATAGATAGATAGATAGATAGCCAGTATTTTTAACATACTAAAGATTTGTAAAACAGACACTTTAAACCCTTTAGACCAGTTACAGATGCTTAAGAAAACAGTCAAGATCCTATGAACTATATCATCAGGGTCTACACTGTTTGTCATCATGTTTATGATTGCCAAATCCCCTACTTATAAGACTGGACATGTCCAAAATAAAATAAAAAGGATGAAATGATCGACCTCAGAATTTCAGGGGTGAAAGTGTTTAATCATGTCAATCAGTCAATAAATTTGCGATGTCATCAATGAAATAAATGACATCATACAAACCAAGGGACGCTACTCTGAATTTGTTTGTTTGTTTGTTTGATTTGAGGTTTAACGTCCCCGTTAACACTGTAAAGGTCATTTTGGAGACGTTGCTTCCAATTTTGTGGGACTTTTACCCGACACTTGAGATGAAATGACATCTCAAGCCCTGTCGCCCAATGAAACCAATAGGGTTTATTAGCATTGGCGGTCCGCCTCGCACCGCGGTTCCTGGACAGGCTTAGATCCTCTAAGCGGTTTACCAGTACTAGTGTGCGGGCCGGATTCAGCTCTGCGTGGAAGCATCATGCAGCCCATATATTTCTTCAAGCCCCTATGGGCGGGGCGTTACTCTAAATTTACCAGCAACAATAGAATAGCATGTAATAGAATACTTTTTAATTCCAATCAAGGGACAATGTTCACATCCTGTTCCAGATAGGGGTAAAGTTGGCTCTCCAGGTCTACCAAATACAGTGGAACTTCGATGGCTCGAACACCGATGGCTCAATTACCATGGATGTGTCGAACCCATTCTTGAGCCCCTAGCGAAATCCTCTACATAAGACATAGTGGGGGATAATTAAGGAGAATTTAGTCTTTTATCCTGCAAATGTATGCTGTGTGTACTCACTAGAATCGCCTCGATGAGGCGATTCTAATGAGTACACACAGCATACATTTTCATTAGAGAACACCGAAAATATATCTAAAAGTATCTCGTTATGACTCCTGACAGTAACCTCAGTTGCTCGAACTACCCAAATCTCGAACAGATTTTCGAGGTCCCAAAGGTGTTCGAGCCATTGAAGTTGTGTTCGAGCCATTGAAGTTCGACTGTATGAATTATTAACCCATTCTGTATCAAATGGAATCTTGCAGTTGTTTTCATCACAAGTCATTTCAAAATTTTAGAAGCCTCTGTTATATAGTGGCGTTACACAAACACGCCTATACAAATGCATTGCCACCTTTATCGCCGAAAAAATGCAAATTTTCTTTCATTTTGGAGACGCTGCTTCCAATTTTGTGGGACTTTTACCCGACATTGAGATGAAATGACATCTCAAGCCCTACCGCCCAATGAAACCAATATGGTTTATAAGCATGGATGGTCCGACACTCGCACCGCTTTGCCTCGACAGGCTTAGATCCTCTAAGCGGTTTACCAGTTTGTTTGATTTGAGGTTTAACGTCCCCGTCAAGCGGTTTTCCAGTACTCATTTGCGGGTCGGTTTCAGCTCTGCGTGGAAGTATCCTGCAGCCCATCTATTTCTTCAAGCCCCGATGGGCGGGGGCCGACTACTCGCCTGATAAATCCGGTTTTGTTTTACCTACATTCGTTCTTCATAAGCATTAAAAACTTTGAAGTGTGTGACATGTGCTCATCCGGGCACCTGCCTTGGAGCAGCTTCCTTTTCCTGTTAACCCAAGGACAAACAAGCTGCAGCAAAAATGAGCTTTTTAAATAAACTCAAGAAATCAGTCATTTTTGAGATGGCTGACAGAAGAACACCTAGATACGATGTCCTTAGGATCGAGCGGTCTGAGAGGCAGGCTGTATTGAACTAGAATCCTGAAGGGGTAAGGAAAAGACAGGAAACGGTTGACCATGCAGCCCTCAGACCAGGATGTATGGGACACCATTTCCCTGAGTGGTGGTGGCTCTGAGCCAAAATGGGAGGGCCCCGGCGCGGAGGCATGTTATGCCCAAGGTCTATAATTTGAACAATCTTGGTAGAGGTCCTCTAGATGAAGTTTCGTACCAAATATCATACACCTGAACCTTTTTGTTTCAGACAAGAAGAGTTTTAAAGGTTTTCCCTATGTAAGCCTATGTAAAACTGTTGGTCCCCCGTGGGCATTTTTAGCCCCAGGGTTATAATTTGAACAATCTTTATAGAGGTCCACTGGATGAAACTTTATACCAAATATTAAAGATCTGGGCTTTCTGGTTTCAGACGAGAGTATTTGTGAAGGTTTTCCCTATATAATTCTGCGTAAAATGGGTGGGACAATGTTGGCCTCAGCGCTATAATTTGAACAACCTTGGGAGCGGTCCACAAGACAAAACTTCATACCAAATATCAAATATCTGGGACTTCTGGTTTCAGACAAGAAGATTTTTAATTTTGAAAGGTTTTCCCTATGTAAGTCTATATAAAACTGGTGAACCCTGGCGCGGGGGTGAGGGCATTTTTGGCCACAGGGCTATAATTTAAATAATCTTTGTAGAGGTCTACTACATGAAGCTTCATACCTAATATTGAAGACATGGGCCTTCTTGTTTCAGTCTGTGTAAAATGGATGGGCCCTGGCGCGGGGACATTTTTGGTCCCAGGACTATAATATGAATAATCTTTGTAGAGGTCCACGAGACGAAGCTTCTAATGAAATATCAAAGACCTTGGGCTTCTGGTTTCAGACGAGAAGACTTCTAAAGATTTTCCCTATATTAGTCTTAAGTAAATTAGATGGGCCCCGACGCGGGAGCAGTTTTGGCCCCAGTGCTATATTTTGAACAATCGTGGTAGAGGTCCACTAGATACAACCTTATTCTAAATATCATACACCGGGGCCTTCTGCTTTCATACAAGAATATTTTAAACTGTTTTCCCTATGTAAGTCTATGTAAAATGGGTGGGCCCTGGCGCGCGGGTGGGGGGGGGGGGCTTTTTTGGCCCTTTGACTATAATTTGAACAATCTTGGTAATGGTCCACTAGATGAAGCTTAATACCAAATATCAAAGACCTTGGCCTTGCGGTTTCAGAGAGGATGTTTTTTTTATAGGTTTTCAGTGAAAAAAATTCTATTATTTATGACTCCTGTGATCTAGATGTTCAATGGACCGGAATCGTTTGAACAACTTTTGAAATTGGACCACCTAAGGATCATTCCTATGAAGTGTGGTCAAAATCCGATCAGTGGTTTAGGAGGAGATGTCGTTTGAAGAAATTGTTTACGGACGGACGGAGGCACGCTCGCACGGACTATCCTACCTTGAAATAAGTCTGTCAGCACAAACACAATTCCATAGTTCTGGTTAACCATTCTGTATAGTCTTCACAGGTTTTCATTCAATCAGCGAGCACTTCCGTCCCCCGCCCATCGGGGCTGGATGGGCTGGACGATGCTTCCCTGAAATTGAAACTAAAAGCTTAGAATATCAAACAAACTGATATATTTTAAAAGGCAATTTGCTTGACATGTCAGGCGATTCATGTAAAGCCCACTATGTATGTTCTGCTCAAAGTAGGATTTGGTACAATTCCAGAATTGTCCTGCGCATACATGTAGTAGTAATTTGTTGCGCAGTGAGAATTCCTACCTTGCGCAAGACAATTTCGTAATTGCCTCTGCGCAAACCTGAGAATCGGAACAAAGTAGGAATAATTTATCTTTTCTGTATTTAATTTATAATATATTGCTATTATGATTCCTATTATTAAATTATTAATTATAAATCCTTAAGAAGTTCATAAAACAATCATATAATATGAAAACAGAACAAAAACATGCATTTTGAGGTCATGTTTGTGTAAAGATATCTGGAAGTAATTGAACTAGAATTATAAATATGTTAGCATGGTGCAATACGGAAGAGGGACGCAAATCATTATTTTTGGTTTATTCAAGATTATTTCATTCATTTCGAGTCGATCATAATTCACATGTGGGCGAAAACCGGAGTCCCCGGAGAAAAAAAAACAACAACAGAATTTTGCATATCAAATGTGGCACAGGAGATATCTAATAATTGCGAGTCAATTCTACCAATTAGGCCATGGAGCCGCAAATCATGTATAAGTAAAATGTTAGAACTTACAAACAAAAACGGTTCAATACAACGTTTTCCCCAAAGGTTCAATGTGTGTGCGCGACTTCAATGTGGCATTCATTACCGACATCTCTGTCAGCGGCGTTTTCATAAAATATCACAACTCTTCTTTTGTAAGTGCTCTTTCTAGAACCAAGAAAGACTATACAGGAAACGAATTTAGCCAAGAAAGACACACACACGAATTTAGCATTAATTTGGAATAACTGATATTAGTAAACATCAATTCGTATGGTATAAATTGTCCCTTACATTTTTAAAACTTGATTTTGTGTACCCGTAAGAATCGCTTACTAGAGGAATATCAAAGTGCGTCTTTAAAATCGGTGTGTTTTCATACGGATTTGTTGAATAGCCACTGACCTCTTCGTTATTGTGTAATCTATTTTTATCTTATTTTTTGTATTATTTGTTTTTCCGAAAACCAGTACCGAATATAGGGAGTAATGCATCCTTTCATCGAAAAAACTCCTGTCTGATTTGATTCTTACTTTGTCCAACTTAACTCCTATTTTGCACAGAGACATTTACCGTGGCAAATAATCGATAGGTTAATACCCAATCCCTTGCGCATTTCTAGTATCCATCTCACCAACAGCTAAGGTCACACGGAAACGGGAGCTTTAGACTTGACCGTCCGCCAACTTCCCCAGCAAGTCGCATATCTCTGCGACAGTCAGAAAGGCTGTGATTATTTGGAGAAAATTGCAAAACAAATAAATGAGACCACAGACTAAGTCCATTTGACGATGATTGTCCGGTTCAATAATGAATATCAAGTATAAGCTTTTACAAAAAGCTTGAGTCTACGCTCAGCAAACATTAATTTGTGTAGTCATAGGATTGAAAAGACAAATGATCAAACTGTTCATGTGTATCCTGTATAAGTGCTCCAGTAAATACGGAAACTTGTATAAAAAGCCAAAGATTCCAAAAGCTGACTTCAGTTTCATATATAAGCAAATTTTACCAATCATTTTCTATGACAACCTCTCGCACTAGGGAAACGAAAAATCGGTAGAACAGTTGCATTTGCCTTCTTTTAGTGAAAACAAACAAAAATAGATGTACTGTATCATCGGAGGGAAGTCAACTTCACGTGAACCGAGAAAATAAGTTTATTTTGTATGCAAAGAGGGTGTGATAAACTTACGGAAGTGTTCTGGTCGATCCCGGTTTTTAAGCATTATACCAAATAACACCGATGACCAGTCAATATAATATAGCATTCGGCCAGTAATGCCCTTTTCTTTCATGCTTCTGGAGCAAAAGTAAACCTTAGGTAGTCTACACCCACAGGCGTAGACAATAACACCGAAGACATGTTAATAGAAAATAACATTCAACCCGTCATGCCCTTTTCTTAAATGCTTAGGGGGCAAAAGTCATCCTTAACATTGTCTACGCCCGTGGCCATCGACAATAAAAATCATGTGACACTATAAAGATAGCTGAAATTATGCAAGTACTGCACAACTTTTCTTCGAAAACCTAGATCGAGGCTCTCCAGGGACGGAGAGCCGTGTTCCGTTATACCTTTTCTTAGCCTGTTTGTCCTACCGTCCATGAGTCAGCTATTTCAAAACATTCATGAGCAATGAAAGCATTGGAAACTTTATTTCAGACTGGACGTCCAGTGGACACGGGAACGAAACCTATTTTCCGTAGTCCGGATCACAAAAACAAGATGACCTCCACGTAATATATGGTTAAACACTTTGATTTGAAACTCGTATTCTCTGGAACCAAATCACCACCGACATTGGTACATGCTATGCAGCATTAGAAATTGTGTCCTTGCAAAGATTCGTCTTGAAATGAAGATCCTCGATTAACCTAAGCTTGTTTATACAGAGGTTACATCGGTTGAGAGGTTGGGTTGGTGTGAAGGTGCTGTATACAGCTTTCAATGCCGGGGCGTTCTACTGTTTTGGCAATTATGAAAACACCCTTTAAAAATACATTGCAAATTCTATCGCCGGAAAAAGGAAATATTAACATGAAACATTGTTATACTTTTCTTATTTCTGCTCAAACTATAGATTGTGGGTACTCGTTAGAACCGCCGCATCGCGGCGGTTCTAACGAGTACCCCCACAATCTATATTCTAGAGCAGATATAAGAAAAATAAGGTATACCCCTGTAAACCACAGTTGTACTATCTAACAGTTGGGTTCAAGTGGGTCAATATTATATCTGTATTAGGTGTATTTTCGTGATGTTTTGTAGGGTAATGGACTATTTTGCTTGCAGCAGGTGCGGAATGGGGGCTGTGATTCTTAGTTTTTGCGTTCTCTTTCTATTCGATATTTATAGGTTATTGACTTTATATTGTGAAATATTCGGCACGAGTTTATATGGCGACGGACGCACGAGCTTGCGAGTGCGTCTTCGCCATATGAACGAGTGCCGAATATTTCACAATATAAAGTCAATAACCTTTTTATTATATACCCAAAAATTCAACCGTTGGCTAGAATTCAGGATTGTCTGGTATAAATTTCCGAACGTAAAATCAGATTATATATCCTTAAGTGGTTTGAAATGGAAAATAATGAAGGTCATTAAGTGTCTCCCTACACGTTGAAAAACCACGCCCAACAGCGCCAAAGTGAAGACGACGTTAACGTTGGTTGATGTGACGTCATTAAAAACATTGACGCTTCCCAACACAGGACGCCATTTTTTTCCGAAGCGTCGGTTATATTTCTTTCAAAATACTCCAGATTTCTTAGAAGAAAGTGTTGAAAATCTAAACAGATTGCAGATAGTTCATATTTGACAGCATAAAATGCGCTTTATGCACTTTGTCAGCACCTATATTCGTTTTGTTTTAGGTTCTTTCATTCGATACGCACGACAAGATGGCTGCCGATTTTTAGTATCGAAATGGATAAATTTGAAATTAGTTCTATTGTGAACGAGACTGCTTGTCTACGGGCAATATTAACTTGACTACGGGCAATATGGAAAAATATTGACCGGTAACTTCTGTAGAAAGTAAACGGGACATTTTCTGGGTATATAATAATTATAGGTTATTGACTTTATATTGTGAAATATTCGCAAGCTCGTGCGTCCTTCGCCATATGAACGAGTGCCGAATATTTCACAACATAAAGTCAATAACCTTTTTATTATATACCCAAAAATTCAACCGTCGGCTAGAATTCAGGATTGTCTGGTATAAATTTCCGAACGTAAAATCAGATTATATATCCTTAAGTGGTTTGAAATGGAAAATAATGAAGGTCGTTAAGTGTCTCCCTACACGTTGAAAAACCACGCCCAACGGCGCCAAACTAAAGACGGCGTTAACGTTGGTGGATGTGACGTCATTAAAAACACTGACGTTTCCCAACACAGGACGCCATTTTTTCCGAAGCGTCGGTTATATTTCTTTCAAAATACTCCTGATTTCTTAGAAGAAAGTATTGAAAATCTAAAGAGATTGCAGGTAGGTAATATTTGACAGCATAAAATGCTGTTAGTGCACTTTGCCAGAACCTATATTAGTTTGGTTTTACGTTCTTTCAGTCGATACGCACGACAAGATGGCTGCCGATTTTTAGCATCGAAATGGACAAATTTGAAAGTAGTTCTATTGTGAACGTGACTGCTTGTCTACGGGCAATATGAACTTGACTACGGGCAATGTGGAAAAATATTGACCGGTAATTTCTGTAGAAAGTAAACGGGACATTTTCTAGGTATATAATAATTCCTTTTTGTAACGTCCGAGCTCTTGGGAGACGGACAGAGGTGGCCGTTTGTTTGAGGATTGGGCCATTGATCTAGCGGTTATTGAGGGCGATCTTACTAAGTACTGGTAAACCACTATGGGCTGTCCTGTAATACTCAATGTAACTGATCGACCCTACGTATCCATAGTTGTTGATTAGGCCATAAAGGTACAAGGCACAATAAACTGGGGTTTTAACCAATTAATTATCGCAGTTTTCGCTCATTTTCGCACCCATAATAAATCAATACTGACCGTTGAAATGAACAGCCAGTTAGAGAGGTAGATAGAGAGAGAGAGAGAGAGAGAGAGAGAGAGAGAGAGAGAGAGAGAGAGAGAGAGAGAGAGAGAGAGAGAGAGAGAGAGAGAGAGAGAGTTTCAGTTTTACGTCCCACCATCAGCTAACGTCATATGGAGACGGGGGCCCCGGTTTAAAGACTCATCTGAAAGTCTGGAGAAGCCCGGGAGAGAGAGAGAGAGAGAGAGAGAGAGAGAGAGAGAGAGAGAGAGAGAGAGAGAGAGAGAGAGAGAGAGAGAGAGAGAGAGAGAGAGAGAATATGTGTATGCGTGAGGCAGAAAGCTATGTCGCGCCCCTGGGGCACAAGTCACCGAACCATTAAATCTAGTCCGAGGTCAAACATTGATGCTTGCATAAAAGTTGCCGCTCCAAGATGAAAGCGTGTACCCAAGTATCATTAATGAAGCGTTAATGAATTTACACATAGGTTGATGCAATAGTTCACTAAGTCAGTGAACCATGCAATTTAGGTCAAGGTCAGATATGGATGCTTTCATAAAAGATGTCATCCCTAGATACGAGTATGTACCATTAGGAAAACATGTCCGTGTGAAATAATGGCGTCCAACATGGTGTCTGACATTACACAGTTTGGGTAACAATTATAACATGTTTCTTATTTCTGCCTTCAACATAGATTGTGGGTGCTCGTTAGATCCCCCTCAATATTTTTCTATATAAAGTGGGGTTTAGAGGGGTCTTCGTTTCACGGACTTGTTATCGTAATGCTAAGTATCATTAACAAAGATCTTATAGTTCTTTTGAAATGAACTTGACGATTGGGGTGAACGCTAGGGTGGTCGCAATATTTCACGAAGTCAGTTAAACATAAAATGTAGGTCAAGACCAAATATGGATGCTTGCATTAAAATTGCAATCCCTAGATACACGTCTGTACCATCGAAGAAATATATGGGCTGCGCAGAGCTGAAACCGACCCGCACACGAGTACTGGTAAACCGCTTAGATGATCTAAGCCTAAGTCCATGCTTACAAACCCTATTGGTTTTACTGGGCGGCAGGGCTTGAGATGCCATTTCATCCCACCAAATTGGAACAACGTCTCCAAAATGACCTTTACAGTGTTGACGGGGGCGTTAAACCTCAAATCAAACAAACAAACATACAAAAGTTTGTACCAAGTATCAACTCTTATTGTTCTTGAGAAATTTATTTGACCATTAGGATGAACGCTAGGGTGGCCGCAATATTTTACATAGTCAGTCAGTTAAAATTTAGGCCAAGGTCAAATATGGATGCCTGCATTTATGTTGACATCTCATGATACACTGTACAAGTGTGTACAAAGTATCACTAATAAAACTTGTCGTTCTTGAGAAATTAACTTGACCATTAGGATAAACGCTAGGCTGGTCACAAATGTTGACGTCTTGACAAACGGACAGACGGACGAACGAACGAAACACCGGACGCCTATATCGCACCATGCTTATAGCAGGTGCGACAAAAATTGCGTTTGAGTATACATAGTACTGTTATTGTTCTTCTGCATGTCCTCAACAGACATGTTATACAAAGTTACTTTATGGTGGTGTTAAACATTGACGTATATGCCGGACGTGCGCAGGGCGTTTTTGGAAAACAATGAACTAGAAATGCGTCTATTGGACACGGATGCCCTCGACTGAAAATATAATGATTTTAGCATTTAACCTTCGACCGCTAAGTATGACATTGACCTTTCAGTAACGTACATGGACCTAGCGTGGGGATTTCTTATTATTTCAATAGAGATGGAGAGTATTCGTTAGAAGCGTCCCTTGAAACGGCGGCAGCGCGTGACTGGACCATACAACAACTTCTATCCAGCTCTCTCTCTCTCTCTCTCTCTCTCTCTCTCTCTCTCTCTCTCTCTCTCTCTCTCTCTCTCTCTCTCTCTCTCTCTCTCTCTCTCTCTAATTATTTCTCTAATTTGTATCATTTTGTATGTGTTATGTAATTTTGGCCATTGTTCACTTTTTGTACAAAATTGTAGGGGAAGGGCCGTAACTAATGTTGGTAGAACTTGTGGCCCAACCCCATATGCTATCATGAAAGGCAATAAAATATGTTTAACTTAAAAAAGCGTCCCTTTGTGGTCGTGCTTACGAGGACCCACAATCTATATTTAATGGTGTAACCTAGAGCCGACGCTGGCTTTCAACCATCGGGTCTTGGAGACACTGTGCTTCCGCTCAGAGTTAAAACCAACCAAACTTGATTACTGGTGGTTAACTGCTTAGATTGTAAAAGCCTGCCCAAAGAAAAGTGGTGCAAGTGGGACCGCTCCTTAACGGTTTCTTTGGTCGGTATAGGGTTTCGCAAATTTGCGGTATGTTTCCTCTGCCTTTCGTTGCCGGATCATCTCAGGGTCACTGATGAGGCTTTATTAGCCGAAACTACGTAGTATGACCCATCTTCTTTCTTATGAATGCTTTCATTGCTCTTAAAGGAACTCATTTTTGATTTTTATTAATAATGTCACTTCACCTCAAGGCTGGGTAAAAGTCTTACAAAATTGAAAGCAGCGGCTCCAAAATGACCTAAGAACATGTACAGTGTGCCAACGGTTGGCGGGGACTTAAATCCTTAATGCAAACGAAAGAACCAACGCGTTCAGGCAGTTCTAACGATTACCCACAATCTGCGATTTGTTTGAACACTATAACATATCATTAGAACGAAAAAACGCAGACTCCGTCACAAATGTTTATGGTAGCCAGTCAGTAGACTTTTGTAAGTACAATAATATCTTTATTTTGAATGGGCGATATGGCCAGGACAGTATCACACCAAAACTCACATGTAAGGACAGGAGCACAGTCGATTACATTTTAACATCTGCCGACAATTTTGGTATAATCAGCCATTTTGAGATTTTAGATTATAATTGTCTGTATTCAGATGCGCATTGCCCAATCTCATTGACTATAAATATAAATACTAAAAACACAAAAATCACTCGCAACATACATGCAGACGAGGATCGAAAGGCTAAACTATGGGATGATACCAAAAAACGGACTTCGCCCAAAATATCAATTTGGAAGAGATAAATGAAATAAATCGAGCACTTGATGCGTTGAATGCAGAAAACGTTGACATTGATGGTATAAATAGAATCACTGATCGTATAGGAAAATTGTTTTATTCAAATGCGAAAAGTATATTTGGCACAAAATCGTCTAAGCGGCGAAAACAGCACAAGCCATGGTTTAATCAAGAATGTAAAATAGCACGAAATGTGTATCACAGTGTTAGAAAAAAATACAATAAATACAACACCGATTATTACAGAAAAATGCTAAAAACCGTAAGCAAGGAATATAAAAATAAAATAGCTAAAAATGTCAAACACTATAAAAATGAAAGAGTAAACAAGTTAAAATATCTACAAACATCAAATCCAAAAGAGTTTTGGAAAATAATAAATTCTGTAGACAGGAAAAATGACAACGTCCCCCCCCGCTAGAAGACTTGTATACCTACTTCCAGTCATTAAATAACAATGACGAAGCCACAAATAGCCTAAATGCAGACCCTGTTTTTATTTTGAATAACCCAACAGGAAACAATGAAGAATTAAATGTACCCATAACTTCCGCTGAAATTTTATCTGCAGTAAAATTCCTAAAAAACAACAAAAGTCCCGGAATCGATGATATTTTAAATGAGCATATTAAATGCACGATTAATGTAATGCTGCCAGTATATACCAAGTTGTTCAATCTAGTTTTTAATACTGGAATTGTTCCAGAAAGTTGGGTGCTCGGCGACATTTTACCTATCTATAAAAATAAAGGCAGCAAAAATTTACCCGAAAATTACAGACCAATTACTCTATTAAGCTGTCTAGGGAAACTTTTTACATTAATTATTAACAAAAGACTGATTAGCTATGCCGAAAAATACGAAGTTATCTCCCATTCCCAATCAGGTTTCCGAAAAGGTTTTTCGACCATCGACAATTTATATGTTATACAAAGCTTAATTGAAATGATGAAAACTAATAAAAATAAGTTATATTGCGCGTTTATTGATTTTAAACAAGCATTTGACAACGTTTGGCGCAATGGGTTATGGATAAAACTAGCAAACAGCGAAATAAATGGTAAATGCCTCAATCTGATTCAGAATATGTACAACAGCATAAAATCTAGAGTGACAACAAATGAGGGTGCTACGGCCTTTTTCCCGTGTTGTAAAGGGGTTCGCCAAAGCGAAAATCTTTCACCATTTTTATTCTCGATATATTTGAACGATCTTGAGCATTATTTTATGTCGCGTTGAGCCAATGGGGTAATCTGCGAAGTTGATGAAGATGATTTAAATGCTTTTGCAAAGATATTTATCCTTCTTTTCGCAGACGACACTGTACTATTCAGCAACTCAAAAGAAGATCTTCAATACATGTTAAATATTTTTGAAAATTACTGCGATCTATGGAAGTTAACAGTAAATTTAACAAAAACAAAAGTATTAATATTCAATACCAGGCGGTACCCTAGTGACCTGCATTTTTACTTCAAAGGGGAAAAGATAGAATTAGTAAACGAGTATAAGTATTTGGGATTTTTTCTATCTAAATCCGGAACATACTTGAAGGCGAAGAAACATATTGCTGAACAAGCAAATAACGCTATGTTTTCGCTCCTTAGAAAATCACGTTCCTTAAATCTACCTTCAAATATGCAAATAGACCTTTTCAATAAAATGATAAAACCGATACTTCTCTATGGTTGCGAGATCTGGGCCATAGGCAACCTAGAAATAATTGAATGTGTTCAATTAAAATTTTTAAAATTAATTCTTAACCTAAAAAAATACACACCATCTTAAATGGTTTATGGTGAACTTGGTATCTATCCACTAGAAGTCGATATAAAGGCACGAATTATATCATTTTGGACAAAGTTGCTTGATTTTAATAGCGAAAAACTGTCAACTATGGTGTATCAAATACATAAATGTTTATTTGACAACAGAAAATGCAAACCCCCCTGGTTGGAAAATATTAAACAACTGATTGAAAACAGCGGCTTTGGCAATATTTGGGAAGCGCCCAACCAACTCAATAGAAGATGGTTTTGCCTATCATTTAAGCAAAAAATGCAAGATTTGTATTTACAACAAGAATTCCGCCGAAGGCTATGTCGCGCCTGTGGTAAACTTGAACCTTAGGGTGAACGCTAGGGTGGTCGCAAATGTTGACGCCTTGACGAACGGACGGACGAACGAACGGACGGACGAACGGACGGACGGAAAACCGGGCGCCTATATCGCGCCATGCTAACAGCAGGCGCGACAAAAATATTCACTTTGTAACGTATCATCCAGTGGTCTAAATTACCGAATATTCAAACCCAAATTTGAAATGAATAATTTTTTCAGTAATCTATCCAACAGAGAATGTAAATTTTTAATCGCTTTAAGAACCAGAAACCACAGGATGCCGATAGAAATTAAACTGGGCGGTGGCATTCCATACCATTAAACGAACGCATTTGCACACTATGTAATTCGGACGTCGGCGATGAGTACCACTATTTGTTACAATGCAAATTTTTTGAGAACGATAGAAAAAAATATATAAATACATATTATACGAAAAGACCTAATACCCATAAACTTCATGAATTAATGAATGTCGCAAACGTACAGACTCAAAAAAGGCTTTTTAGAAGCCTCCGTGGTCGAGTGGTTACGCTACTCGCCTTGTAAACCAGGGATCGCAGGTTCGATCCCGGGCTTCTCCAGACTTTCGGGTGAGTCTTTAAACCGAGGTCCCGTCTCCGTATGACCTTAGCTGTTGATGGGACGTAAAACTGAAACACTCACTCACTCACTCAAAAAAGGCTTGCAAGGTTCGTAGAGATTATTCTAAAGACAAATCTACAGCAATCAATTGACATATTGGACACTTCCTAAATAGCGTCCTTCTTATACAAGTCAAACGTGCTTCTCAATACGATATTTAACCCAGTGTATGCTGCTGGGCTCTTCCGGTGCTGTATGTTGGACAGGTCCATTTGACATTAAGCTGGTTAGGTCTGTTTTCGGCGGAGGATTCTGTTGGTAAATAGAGTAGCCCTGGTCGGACACCGCGTTCTGTGGCGTCTGATCTGGGCCTGCACTGTTTTGTTAAGGTACCCATTTGGTGGTTTCCGGAATGCAGTGGGTTAATAGGCCAGGCGAAACCCACTATTTCCACGTGCGTGGCCTTATTATGTGTACCTCATTTAAGCTCGACCTTGAAATTTTGTGACAAGCTACCATGTTGCTAAAAACTGGTATCTCCCCTTAAAGCTTGATTGTAGGCACTCGTTCGAGCCGCCTTTGAAATAATAATAATAAAAAAATCAACATTGACATGCTGTTGAAAGACGCGAAGTGTTATGGTAGTTATTGTAATGATTAGCTAAGCAACAGAAAGCTAAAGAAAACAAGACCGAACAATACAGAAACGAAAATGCAAACATATAAACAAACAAATAAATAAATAAATAAAATGAATAAACCCTTATCAAGTATGCAACAGATTATAACTATCCTTTACAGTGTTGACGGGGACGTTAAACAAATCAAACAAATAAAACCATTATCATTCGCACGGGATTTTTTTTTTTTCTTTTATCATCGAAATACTAAAAATTGCTTAGGAAATTGAGCAGCCCTCTAGACACCTAACAAGCTCCTTCTCTATCCAGCCCAGTATATGTTAACGTTATTGTAACGTTATAAGTCTCGGACAATGATAATAAATAAAAACATAATTAAATATCAAATGGCTGAACACTAATATTATTATTATTGCTGTCGTTGTCCTTACGAGATCAGTAGTTATACTAAGCTCCGTAGGTACATGTATGACGATACCTGCTCACTATCCTTGAATTCTAGCCTTGTATTTCGTTTCGACAAGGCAGAGCTATAGGATAGTGAGCAGGTCCAACAGCTTAAAAAGACTGGTGTTGCCAGCGGCCTTGTTTGATAAATAAGGCCAGGCCGCACCAGCATAGAATAAACAATACAAGTTACTCAAGTTACTGACTGGCTTAAACACCGTAATTAACACGGTGTCCCGGATTTAAATATTTGTTACTATAAGCAGCCGCCTGTAAAATGTTGACCCCACTTGATCCCCGCTTTTACATAGTAAAGCAGGGGTTTCCAGAGGTAAACTTTATTTTCATTATTTTTGCTCAGGAGTATGGATTGTGGGTACTCGTTGGGACCGCCTCGACGAGGCGGTCCTAACAGGTATCCACGATCTGTGTCGGATATCAGTTTTTCATCTGAAAATTTTCGTTGTTCTCGGCGGTAAAGCTTACAATGTATTTGTATAGGCATCTGTCTACATGTTTGTATTGGCTGTTAGAGAGAGAGAGAGAGAGAGAGAGAGAGAGAGAGAGAGAGAGAGAGAGAGAGAGACGCATTTATAATATTTTTATTACACTTACCACTCTGTTGTAAGCCTATCCCATTCATTTTTTTTTTTCTTTGGCGTGCTGGCGACACGACTGAACATTTACTATACTGCATATGCTCGTGCAGAACATGCTTTGTACGGCCTATTTATTTTTCACACGTTTCACGTTCTATGATTTTGTGAATGAAAAATAGTTTACTACATACGGACCAGTGTGCCACAACTTGCCATTCCTTATAACACCTATCTTTGAACATAGTGCAGATTCAGATCAGATGGCTTCTGAGTCTGATCAGGATCTACACTGTTTGAAATTACATAAGTTACATGTATCTGATTGGTTCAAAGTCAGGAACGGGTGTGGTCGGATAAATAAAATAAATAATAATAATAATAAATGATGAAATAATAAGTTTATTTCACGTAATGACTACAGATCTATCCACTGTTGTCCTCAAGTTTTTTTTTTTTTTGTTGTTGTTGTTTTTTCGTCGACCTTTGTCTTTATGTCACTGTGCCGCCATGAAACAGTATGTTTGTATAATGTTTTGCTTCTCGTTATCATATTATATAACCCATCACGAGAACGCGCCTGTATGGTTTTGACCCCCTTGAACCCCACTTTTATATAGTACAACTGGGGTTTACATGGGGTAGACCTTATTTTTCTTGTTTCTGCGCTGGGAGCTGGATTGGGGGTGCTCGCTAGAACCGCATCGATGAGGCGGTTCGGGCGGGCGCCCGCGTCCGTGTTTTTTGGCGGAGATTGGAAAATTGACAACAATTTTCTTTGTTCGGCGATGGGGTTTGCAATGTATTTGTATAGGCGGTTTTTCGTGATGCTGAGAAAAATAAATTTGATTTGTTTTTTGTTGACTGACTAAATCAAAGCACACAATGCCGTGGATTCGGTGCTGTTTCAGAGTTGCGTGCTTAAAACATACAGAGAGAGAGAGAGAGAGAGAGAGAGAGAGAGAGAGAGAGAGAGAGAGAGAGAGTACTGATTTCATCTCGTAAAATTTAATGTTGCCCTCTGGTTGTTTTGTTTTGTATGTGTTTAATGTTTTGCCGCCAAATGTTGCTTATTTGTATTGCTCCTCTTGTTATTACATTTATTTGTAATCAGAGTGAATAAAAGATTTGATTTGATTCGATTAGACTTTTGGTTAAAATTAAGACTCAGTGTACCTCAAATCGACACGTTAAACGAAAAGTATGAATACGACACAGATGCCCCCGCCCAGGGACCATCCTCGCCAAGGAAAAAAGCATGTTGCCAAAAAGAAAAGACCGCTTAGCTCGGTTGGAAAACTATCCTTGAGACCATCCATCGGCGTAGGTGTGGGTAATGTCGTTTAAATCTAGGAAAAAAGTGTGTATCATCATCCAGATATAAATCAAGACCATAAAAATAAATTACGAAGTCTGTGACATTGACCTTGAGTTTTTGTTTTACGGCCCTTTTAAGATTATTTCTTTTATTTCGAGCCGATCATTAATCATTTGTGGACGAAAACGAAACGGATTAGCCAGAGAAACGACCCGTATAATACGAACTAAATCGATTAAATTGGTTGGGAAATGCACGCTGTTATTAAAAAACGCTGACATTCAAAAATTCTGAGTCTATAACCTTGACCTTGAGGTCACCGGTATGGGCGCGATTATGTTTAAGATTATGAGTCGGTGACCTTGACTTTGAGGTAATGGGCATTGGAGCGAGTACGCTAAATAAACTTTAAATGAGTATCTATCATTGTACCAAATATGAACTTAATCCATTGTATGATTTTAAAAATATGAGCTCTTAAATAATTTCAACATTTAAAGTATTCGGAGTCCATGACTTGACCTACAGGTCATAGGTAAGGGCCAGCGTATTGCTGAATAAACCTTTTAACCTATACATATCATCACAATTCCATCATATGGTCTGGAAAATATGAGCTCTTAAAAGTTGAGGTTCTTCCTGGTAAAAACCTTAACCCGAGGTTGCAGGATCGCGTACGTACACCACATGCGGAAAGACGTACGTACATGTGCGTACGCTCGTATGTACGAAAACCTTTAATGTCGACGGCGGGGGAGAGGATTATGGTCTTGGGTACTGTCATTTCGTCTATGTGCAGGCGATTGTATAATTGCGCTTACAGACAACTATAGAACAGGTTCTTTGTAATATAACCCTTTTTGTACCAAATGGAATCTTTCTCCTTATATATATCAGGAGTTCATTTCAAAATTTAGGGGTGTCATGCTGTCTTTTCTTCAAAATTTAAATGAAGAAGGACTGAACTTTTAGCAAAAAGTGGAGGCCCTGATCAGACTTCGCGTTCTGTGGCGTCTGATCTGGGCCTGCACTGTTTGCCAATTATCCATTTTAGGGTTTCAGTACTAAATGGGTTAAAATCAATAATGCTGTAAGATCTATGTTGCAAATGAACTGAATTTATTTTTCATTGAAAGGCTGGACAGACGAACAATCAATGAAAAAATGTTTGCTACAGATCATTGCCTACGCCCCCGCCCATAGGGGCTTGTTGAAATAGATGGGCTACATGATGCTTCCGCGCAGCGCTGAAACCGACCGCACACAAGTACTGGTAAACCGCTTAGAGGATCTAAGTCTGCCCAGGCTAAGTGGTGCGAGCCGGACCGTCCATGCTTATAAACCCTATTGATTCCATTGGGCGACAGGGCTTTAGATGTCATTTCATCTCAGTATCCGGTAAAAGTCCCACAAAATTGGAAGCAACGTCTCCAAAATGACCTATACAGTGCTGACGGGGACGTTAAACCTCAAATCAACAAACAAACAAACAGACCTTTGCAAACCGGAGCTGAAATTTGACAACACATACAGAGGCTATGTCAGGTAACGTTATATGCGGTTCCTTATTAACCCTTGTCCTGCTGAATATTCATTTAAGCCACACCCATTTCTGTCTATCAACCAATCAAATTACTTGATGTAATTTATTGCTACATATTCATAAACGGCATGCCAAACAGTGTAGATCCTGATCAGATGGCTTCTTCAGAAGCCATCTGATCTGGATCTACAGTGTTTCAAAGATAAGGCATATCCGGGATTAGCAGAACAAGGGTTAAACAACGTCATGCATTGACGTTTTGTGTTAAAATCGTGCATAAACTGTGTTCATACGATAAATTGAATCTTGTATGCATGCTCTTGTATCACTGAATTTATTAAATTGAGCGTGAAAAGTTAATTTTTGTTTTGTTTGATTTGAGGTTTAACGTCCCCGTCAACACTGTAAATGTCATTTTGGAGACGTCGCTTCCAATTTTGTGGGACTTTTACGCGACACTGAGATGAAATGACATTTCAAGCCCTGTCGCCCAATGAAACCAACAGGGTTTATAAGCATTGACGGTCCGACACTCACACCGCTTTGCCTGGGCAAGGTTAGATCCTCTAAACGGTTTACCAGTACTCGTGTGTGGGTCGTATTCAGCTCTGCGTGGAAGCATCATGCAGCCCATATATTTCTTCAAGCCCCGGTGGGCGGGGGCAGGTGTGAAAAGTTAATAAAATGATCAGCGAAGTCAAATTATCAGGTCTAAGAAAGTTGTTGTATTTAAAGACAGTCCACGAATTTGAAGACTGTCTATAAATTTAAGGACTTTTTAGTCTGTAAATTTAAAGACTGACCTAAAGAAAATCCTGAAACTGGTGTAAAACGGAAAAATCGCACTCTGCTATTTATAGTAATTTAATAGTTATCTGTAGAATATTTAATCGTATGTAACTGCAAATTTTATAGTTGACTTTTACTTAAATTCCTTCAAACATAATTTAAGAGTTCTCAGAAAACAGGTTTGTAATAAGATTCATTCTGTAAAACGAGCTTAGGAACCAACGTGTATGACGCTTTTATCATTTAGTCAACATACTGGCAAATTGCTTCGACAGGTACGTTTTCTAACAACTAAAATTTATGAATGTTTTCAGACTGCCTTCAACAGTAAAATGTCCGAAAACGAAATGACATCGATACGAAGCACATTTTATGTTCGACCACTGACGGACATTTCCTCCCTTTCTGCGGAGTTTTACCGCATTTGTGGTCTAAGGGAAGGAACTGTGTTGTTTTATTTCTTCATTAATTTCTATTATTAAAACGATATTTGCAGACAATAAAATACATGCAGCCTTTAGCAACGCATTTGTTTCATTGATATGAAGACTGAGGCTACGTAGGAGAATGCGATTTTTTCGAGTCACACCATTTTTATTCACCATATTTGCATTATTTGCTGGCTCCCAGCTTGCACATTGTCAATATTGGAAAACAGGTAACCAGACCCCCCTGACCTTTCAAGGTCAGGGGGGTCTGGTTACCTGTTTTTCCAACTCTGATAACCTTCGGACTAGGAACTAGCAGATAATGCAAATAAGGTGAATGATTTTGCTTGTGTTAGTCTTTAACTCTACAGACTAAAAAGTCTTTAAATTTACAGACAGTCGTTAAAATAGACTATCTTTAAATAAAGCACTTTCTTAGACCTGATTATAATATACTGAGAGGCAAAAGTAAGTATACAAGTTACTGAACGCTGATTTACGCCCCAATGTCTCCCTCTGTACATACATATGTGGCATCATAAATAAGAACAACCACTTTCACACAATTTGCAGAATTTTCCGTTAAAATTGATTAAAGGATAATGAAATTGCGTCACTTGAAATAGACATGGGGTCTAATCCAATTTTTGTTTTGAGTGGTTTCCCTTTAAACATGTGTTTCTGATAAGTGTGATTCAATAAATGATTTTTCGTGCAACAGATTCAAAGAAGGGAACTGATTGGTAAGAATATATCCCATATTTAAATTATACAGAAGGTAAATTGCATCATTTTTTGTCCAAGGAAAAGTCATTTTCGTCTTTTACGTTCTTCCTTTAATTAAATGCTTTATGTTTCCATGGCATTTTTATTGGGGATTAACTTTTCTTTGAGCAATTTTAGAAAGATCCCTATGGAGTAAGCATAATAATGCCGAGGAAAACAAAAGTTATGCGAAAATTTCAAATGTATACCTCTTACACGATTTGAGAAAAAGACTCATTTAATTCACTATGATTTTAATTGAAAGGGAGGTAATCCGGAACACGCAGAAATTCCAATTGAGTTTTAAGCTGTTTGTTTGGGTTTAATGGCAAGGTAATGATGGCGTTTTATCGGTGGACATTCATGCATGACTTTTGCGGTGTGCATAGATTTGAATGTCATGTACAACACGAGATTTTGTTGGAAATATTGATTATCAATGAAGGGCAATAACTCCATCATGGATGACTGCAACAGGAAAAGAATTTGGAGTTTTACAAACTTAGACGTTTGGGAAAAACGGACATAGGCATGTTTTATTACAGACAGCAATGCAAGATCCATTATTCCAAATCAAATACTGTATACTTTTTATTGCCTCTCAGTATAGATGGCCTGCATGATGCTTCCACGCAGAGCTGAAACCAATCGCACGTGAGTACTGGTGAACCGCTTAGAGGTTCTAAGCATGCCCAGGAAAAGTGGTGCGAGTTCGACCGTCCATGCATATAAATGCTATTGGTTTCATTGGGCGACAGGGCTTGAGAAGTCATTCCATTTCAATGTTGGGTGAAAGTCCCACACACTTGGAAGGAACCTCTCCAAAGTGACTTATACAGTGTTGACGGGGACGTTTAACCTTAAACAAACAAAATCAAATATTATAAACTTAACAAAATGCGTGCACTCATGCTGAAGACACATCGCCCCCACACCCCACCCCCGGATTTACTGACAAGGTTCGTTATGACAACGTTAAAGGAGCGTGATAGCTCAGTGGTTAGTGTACTTGCCTCTGATGCTAGAGGTCCCGGGTTCGATCCCCGGCAGCGGCGATAAAATTTCGGTGTCCGAACACGCTCCATTTGCATCATTTGCAGGGATGAATGTCATAAAGTGCACCGTCCTTCTGATCGGGACGTTAACTGGAGGCCCCCTGTGCAGGGAGAACCATCCCCTCTGCAGGTTAAAGATCCCTACCGTAATTACATGATTACTGTGTAGGCTTTCATCCTGCAAAACCTGGAGTGTATGTAATATACACCTGCGGTAATGGTCAGATATGACCGACGCAGTATCAGAAGATAGATAGATAGATAAATCAACGCTAGTCTTACGCCACGACGTCCTCCAAACAGACCAACTCACCAGTGGTACAGTGGGAAAGGGGTCTAGTATCTTACGATAATAAAATGGAAATACACGTTTGAAACAACGTAGAATCAATGTTGATTCAACGTTGTACTGAATATACATCTAGGTTCACTAGAACATTAATTATCCCCACGTTTTTCAACGAAAAGTGGGGATATTGTTATCGCCTCCGTCCGTCTGTCCGTCTGTTTGTCTGTCCGTCTGTCCATCTGTCTGTCGGGCTATCTCCTCCTAAACCGTTAGCCGGAATTCAACCAAATTTAGACTTTCGGATGAGTCTTTAAACCGAGGTCCCGTCTCCGTATGACCTTAGCTGTTGGTGGGACGTAAAACTAAAACTCACTCACTCAACCAAATTTGGTATGCGAGTTGCTTACATGAATGGCTTGCGCAAGAGCACATTTTTTTTTGTCCCCGCCCCCAGGGGCCCTGTGGAGGGGTCAAAAGGTCAAATTTTGACTACTGTGGAGAAAACGCGCTCTAGTTTTAAAATGTGTTATCAACGTTACACGGCTATTTCAAGACGGCACGTTTAAGAGCATATTCAAAATTGCGACGCAAATTTAGCTCGTACGAACACTTTGCGATGTTTTTTATGAAACTGACGTTTTGTTTGTTTGATTTGAGGTTTAACGTCCCCGTCAACACTGTAAAGGTCATTTTGGAGACGCTGCTTCCAATTTTGTGGCACTTTTACCCGACATTGAGATGAAATGACATCCCAAGCCCTATCGCCCAATGAAACCAATAGGGTTTATTAGCATGGACGGTCCGCCTCGTACCGCGGTTCCTGGACAGGCTTTGATCCTCTAAGCGGTTTACCAGTACTAGTGTGCGGGCCGGGGAAGCATCATGCAGCCCATATAACTCTTCAAGCCCCTATGGGCGGGGGCCGAATGATGAAACTGGCGTACGCAGTTCTTTAAAAAGTGCGTGCGAACAATTTAAGTTTAATCGTGCGATGTTTATTGCTGAAACTGGCCCCAGATAAAAAACAAAAGTCAACTTACAAGACATCAATTATCTATCACTTATACATTTTTTTCTTTCTTGTCAAAACATTGAAAAAATGCATGTTCAAGTAGGCATGTATCACACAAAAAAAGCATGCGACCATCGACCAATGGTATGAACAGATCAATCAATGAATACTTCACTCGTCAACTCAAAATCATCTCACTGACCAATGCACGGGACAATTTAAGTCGAATCGATACACATACAAAAAAGACTGTTCAGTTGTTTGCTGCTTTCTGACACAATGTTTTTGTTTGTTTAATTTGAAGTTTAACGTCCCCATCCACACTGTAAAGGTCATTTTGGAGACGCTGCTTCCAATTTTGTGGGACTTTTACCCGACAGCGACACGACATTCAATGAAACCAATAGGGTTTATAAGCATGGACGGGCCGACTCGCACCGCATTGCCATGGCTGGCTTAGATCTTCTAAGCGGTTTACCAGTACTCGTGTGCGGGTCGGTTTCAGCTCTGCCTGGAAGAATCATGCGGCCCATATATTTCTTCAAGCCCCGATGGGTGGGGGCCAGTTGCCCGACAAAATGAATAAATACTTTTGACGTACATGTCTGGACAAGCAATGCAGTGGATCTGCATTCTATGGCAGTCACCCTACATCTCTTGGGCCGAATACGTTGCAATTAGGGAACAATGTTAAACTTTTATGGTGAGCTTTTGTAATCACCTTTAGTCCGTCGTACGTGCGACGTGCGTCATGCGTCGTCAACATTTACCTCGTTCATCCTCTAGAGACCACAGTTTTGCTTCAATCTTCATGAAACTTTACCAGAATCTTTGTCTCAATACTTGATACTCGACAAAAAGAATTCTAATGCACTTTCGTATGTAACGCGACGTCTGATTGGATAACGGCAAAATTTGCGACAGTATATTCTGCGATATACTGACGGAAACCCGACGTCATCACGTAACGTCGCTTTTCATTGGCTGCCATTTGGTTTTACGCAGCTCACAGCGGTTGCCGCTATGTGCAAAATAGTTCAAGTTTTAACAAAACAAGTGAATAAGTGCATTAGAATGGGGATAACTGTAATCAAAATTGTCATTTGGGGAGGTAAATCGTCGGTTTTACGGTCGCAAATTACGTTTTACGGCTCCGCTCACGCGTCGCCATAAAACGAAATTTCCGACCGTAAAACCTCCAATTTACCTCCCCAAATGACACTTTTGAATACAGTTATCCCCTAAATCCTCCACAAAAGAAGGCAACCCTTGCATAAATGTCTACTGCTACTTACGGAACCCGGAAAGGGACATGATTTTTTATTTTTATTATGTTGTGCGAACAAGATAATATCTTGAGCGGACAAGATATTGTCTTGTTCGGACAAGATATTATCTTCTGCGGACAAGATATTATCTTGTGCGGACAAGATATGATCTTGTTCGCACAACATAATATCTTGTGCGCACAAGATATTATCTTGTTCGCACAACATATAATCTGGTTTGCACAACATAGATCTTGGGAAGTTGTGCAGACAAGATATTATCTTGTGCGGACAAGATATTATCTTGTGCGGACAAAATAATATCTTGTGCGGACAAGATAATATCTTGTGCACACAAGATATATGTTATGCAGACTATATATATTATCTTGTGCGGACAAGATAATATCTTGTTCGCACAACTTAATATCTTGTGCGGACAAGATATTATCTTGTCTGCACAAGATAATATGTTGTCCGCACAAGATAATATCTTGTGCGGACAAGATATTATGTTTTGCGGACAAGATATTATCTTGTCCGCACAAGATAATATCTTGTCCGCACAAGATAATATGTTGTCCGCACAAGATAATATCTTGTCCGCACAAGATATTATCTTGTGCGCACAACTTATAAAATAAAAAAAATCATGTCCCTTCCCGGGTTCCGTTGCTACTAAAGGCAGAAGATTAAAAAACAAGACATGTTAACAATTTGTTTGATTTGAAGTTTAACGTTCCCGTAACTTCTAATTTTGTGAGACTTTTATCCGACATTGTGAGGAAATGACTTTTCAAGCCCTGTCGCCCAAGGAAACATGCACTGGACGGTCTGACTCGCACCACTTTTCCTAGGCAGGCTTAGGACGTCTAAGCGGATAAGCAGAACTCATGTGCGGTCAGTTTCAGCTCTGCGTGAAAGCATTACGTTGTCCAACCTATTTCTTCAAGCCCTGGTGTGCGTGGACCGAGACACGTTAACAAATTCATATGACGAAAACCCTTGTAAACTTTGCCAACCACACGTTATCCGCCCCACCCATCGGAGCTTGGAAAAATATATTGGGCTGCACAGTGCTTCCACGCAGAGCTGAAATCGACTGTGCACACGAATAGCTTTTGACCGCTTAGGTCTAAGCCTGCCCAGGCAAAATCAGAGCAAAGCGGACCGTCCAAGCATATAAACCCGTTTTGCACGGGTGGACATCAGGGGAGCTGTCGCGAAATCGCGTCAACGTAATTTTGCTCCAAAGACACATCCGGGAACACTCGCGATACTTCCTAGGACCTGGGAATGGTAAACAAAGGTAAGTACCCTTGTGCGTTTTGATTTATTGTGGAAGAACGAGAGAATAATATGAAATTTCGGCGATGCTAAGCAATGTTAAAATGATTTATCTTTCTAAGCCGGCCGAAAAAAATATTGAAAAAATAAAATCGTTGCTGAAAGTAGGTGACCGTAACAAAATCGAAAACGGAGTAATCTGACCACAGATTTATGTCAACACGAATGAATGATGCAACTGTTTTGTAAAGTAGAAGTAAAACAAAGATTAGGTATCGATACAATTAACTTACTCCATCCATCAAAGACACCAAAGGGAAAGAAATACAAACATTAAGCGACCAGACAATAATGGAAACCTAAACAAAGGAAGGCCATAAGGACAGTTACTTTCCCACAAAATGGCCATATGGCCATCCAAAATAAAAAGACACAAGTGATACACACAGTAAGTAACAAACAACAACATAAATAAATCGCCACAGAAGAACCGCCTTTGAACGGTCAGTGGAAAGATTTCCACTGGGGGGCTTAAATCGATTTTACGTGGCCACAATCCTCGCCCTTACTTCCGTCGCGATTTAGACAAATAATTTGGTTCAGTCCGCATGAAGGCCTCCTAACTCATCAGTGCAACATCTCCGTGAACACAAATAATCAAATAACCACAGAGGGCTTTCGGGCGCAACGCCATATGATGCACATACACCTTTTAGCCCTTGTCTTGCTGAATATTCGTTTGAGCCGCGCCCGTTTCTGTCTGTCGGCCGGCCAGGTTGCTTGATGTGGTTTGTTGCTGCAGGTTCGTGAGCTGAGTGCCAGGCAGTGTGGGTCCTAATCAGATGGCTTCTTCGGAAGCCATCTGACCTGGATCTACACTGTTTGCAAGGGTAGGGCAGCAAGATGAGGGTTAAGTGTGCTGTGTTTATAAAAGGCTAACTAATTCTACGTCACATCTATGTACCTCTCATTTACGAATATATTCATTGGTTTACTCGTGTATTTCAGCAAAGAATTTGATTGTCAAACATGCTAAGGTAAAGTGAATTTTGACAATATCTCCATGAAATGACTTGTGAAAATATAAAGGTCATATACCTTCGTGTATGGTCAGTATGCACCGAAGTGGAGGCACGAGTTTTCTTGTTTGTTATATTATTCCTTTTTTTTTAGTATTTTGTTTTGTTTTTTCTCTATATTTCATAAAATCTGCTAGCAGTCTGGAAGCAAAACTACATGCATTGTGGCACTTTTTGTTCTGTGCTTTTTTTTTTTCTTCTTCTTTTTTTTTTGCTGGTTTTTATATATCTTTTAATAGAGTATGGCGTTGCATAATCAGATTAAAATATCATCCTCGAATGTAAGAGGATTGCATGATCCACAAAAGCGCAAGGATATATTTCATTACTTACGGAAGAAACAATTTCACATTTGCTGCCTTCAAGAAACCCATTTCACTGAAAATTTGGAACCATATATTCGCGCAGAATGGGGTGGGAATATATATTGTAGCTCCTATACATCAAACGCTAAAGGAGTGTGTATTTTATTTAATAATAATTTTGAATATAGAGTCTTAAAATCCAAAACGGATTAGAACTTGAACATTTACGAAACAGTCATAGGAATAACCCCAGAAATCAGCTCAAATTTGAGAAGTAAACAAATGTTCAAAATGGTGCTCTAGTAAAGGCTTTACAGCAGAGCAGCTGTGAGGCACTTGATTTACTGGTGTTGATAGAAATAAAGTATGTAGTCATTGTATATATTACATGGTTTATCTGGTACCTAAGCCAAGTAGATTAGACCACATGTATTGCTATTGACAACCCAGACTAGACTTTATTTGGTGCAATTTTTTGGCAATGTATAGGTGTGCAATGTATGCAGAGTCAGTGGGATTTTGTTTTATTTATTTTTTTACTTATTAGTATTGGTTAAAACTTTGAAACTGCTCGTGGTGGTTTTAACAAGTACCCACAACCTGTGTTGACAGCAGAATTATAAAAAAAATATGTTAACCTCTGTTAATCCTCGTTTACTGATACCCGCTCATTTTGGGCTTGGAGAAATAGATTAGGCTGCACGGTAATTCCATACAGAGCTGAAACAGACCACACATGAGTACTGGTAAACCGCTTAGAAACTGCCCAGACAAAGTGGTACAAGTCCGACCATCCATGCATATAAATCATACTGGTTTTATTGGGCGGAAGGGCTTGAGATGTCATTTTATTTCAATTTCCGGAAAGAAGTCCTACAAAATAGAAAGCAACGTCCCCAAAATGACCTAAATAGTGTTGACGGGGATGTTAAAAACAAAACCATCGTTTACATATACAGTGCATTTTTGAGTTGTCAGGCCCATTTATCATTTAAGGGGTGTCACCTGGGTGTGAGTGTGTGTGTGGGGGGGGGGGAGGTCTCCCTCTTTTCTTCTGTTTTTTTTTTCTTTCGTTGATCTAATGCTATTTTTGAATTTGATGGAAAATCCTGCTAGAAAAGCAGTATATACTTATATCAGTTCCCACATTATGCGGCGTCTGACCTGGGTTTGTTCTATTTACCTATGCCCATAGATTCAGAGGCGGGGAAAATCGGAGTACTCAGAGAAAATCCACCTGTCCTTCTGTTGCAGAACTTGGCGGCCCACATTTGACCCGAGCGAGGATCGAACCACAGTGGTGAGAGATCTAATGATTAAGAGTAGGAGTTCTTACCTATTAGGCCACGGAGCCAAGAGAAAGTTTTTACGTTTATATTCGCTGTGGAAAATACATAAATAAGTTGATTGTTTTCCATAGACCAAAACATTAAAAAAGCGCAGTAGCTTTCAATTATGCCTATTACTGAGTTGTACTAAATCCAGTAAAATTAGCCGGGCTTTTCTTATCGCTGAGGTCAAAGTCTATCTGTAGCATCTGGGCTAGAATCATATGTTGGGTTTAGCAAACAGTGTAGTTGGCAAACAGTGTAGCCCCAGATCAGAATGTGGCATACAATCAGGTTTTACACTGTTTGTGTACAGCTAAAAAAATATAAAGAGTTGAAGTCCTCGTTCGGGACAGGTTTTAGCCCTTTGTACATGTATGAAGATTGTAGAGCTCTGGTTATATGCATTACTGCTTATTATTAGTAGTAGTAGTCTTATTATTATTATTATTATTTTTATTATTATTTATTAATAGTATTATTTTCAAATGCTTGTATCTGGACAGTCACTTATCAAAGATCATTCATATTTATAACTTGGGCGCCCCGGTAGGGTTTTCTGAGATTGAAAAAAAAATGTCTTTATGGTTAGTGCTGGCGATGGGTTACATTCTATGACACTTTTGTATATGTCATATGCATTTCCACTATGCTAACAAGGGGCCAGTTGTTCAAAGTATCGTTAGCTTAACGAGCTCGTTAGAGGTCAAATTGCTAACTGTTCTAGCAAGTGCAGTATCTAAAATTTTGTTATTTTTGCTGAAAAAAATTAAAAGCTACTCACATTTTTTCAGCAAAAAAAAATATTAGTATATTTGCCATATTTAATGATTAAAGTCTAAATGAATCGTTTACTAACAAGTTTGAACAACTGGTCCCTGCCTACTATGTGAGATTGGTTCAAGTGTAAAAGAATGAAGAACATTTCACGGTGATTTCAAATTAATATTGGTTTTACGTCATCGTCAACACTATTTAGGTCATTTTGGAGACTTTAATTCCAATTTTATGGGACTTATATCGACATTGAGATGAAAGGGCATCTCAAGCTCCACCAAGACTTTACAGACGCACACCTTCGAAATAACATGGTGTCAACGTCGATGTAACGTCTTGACTTAGTATCGACGTTCATGAAGTCATTTCAACTTTGTAAGCCTGTTAGAAATAATGCAAAATTCCCGGACAACTGGTATTTTGTGATACAGGTTTTTTTTTTAAAATTAAGTAAAAATTTTCAGTGATGGTGTAAATAAATGTGTTATCTAAACATTGGCTGCAGACCTGTCAGATATTATCAGCTAGATGAGAGTAAAATGTGGGATGTTGTATCTTATATTGTGAACAATTTGCACTTAATTCTGAGGTCAACCTTTTTGTTTACATCTGGCGTTATTCCTATGACTGGAAAAGAAACAATACAAGGTGTAATGATTAGGGCAAAAATAGAATGGGCAGAGGAAGGTGAAAAACCAACAAAATACTTTTGCAGTTTAGAATCTAGAAATTATATTAATAAAACAATACCAAAAAAACAAATAGATGACGGTAATATAATACATGAGCAACAAGACATTTTAAAAGAAATAAAAAACTTCTATTCTGATCTATACAAAAGCAAAGAGAAAAGTCAAGAAACAGATTATAAAGAAATTTTAAACACTCTTGATCATCCTGTTTTGACACAGCTAGATAATTCAAAAATAGAAGGAGTTATTACGGAAGATGAAATAGCACTTGTACTGAAAAATATGAAAAATAACAAAAGTCCAGGATCAGATGGATTCACGGTGGAGTTTTTTTTTTTAAAATTTCAAAGATTTAAAAAACGTTTATAAAACGTGCGATAAATGAAAGTTATTCAGTGGGCAAATTTTCTATTACACAAAGACAAGGTATTATAACATGCATACCAAAGGGAGATAAACCAAGGAATTTTCTAAACAAGAGGGCCATGATGGCCCTGGATCGCTCACCTGATCCATAGAGTAGCAAGTGGGTCCCAGGGAGGGCCATTATTGACCCCAAGGTTATAATGTGCATGATGTTGAGGGAGGTCTAAAAAGGTGAAGCTTCATACTAAATATCAACAAAGGCTATAATTGTCCACTAGATGAAGCTCTATACAAAACGTCAAAGACAAGGGCCTTGCAGTTTCAGAGAAGAAGATTTTTAAAGATTTCCCTATATAAGTCTATGTAAAACCAAAGGGTCTCGGGACGGGGGCATTTTTGGCCCCAGGGCTATAATTTAAACAATCTTGATAGAGGTCCACTAGATGAAATTTCACACCAAACATCAAAGACCTAGGCCTTGTGATTTCACAGAAGAAAATTTTTAAAGATTTTCCCTATATCTATGTAAGTCAATGTAAAACCAAAGGGCCCCGAGATGGGGGCATTTTTGGCCTCAAGGCTATAATTTGAACAATCTTGGTAGCGGTCCACTAGCTGAAGCTTCATACCAAATATCAAAGACCTGGGCCTTGTGGAATCAGAGAAGAAGATTTTTCAAGATTTTCCCTATAAGCCCATGTAAAACCAAAGGGCCCCGGGGCGGGGACATTTTTGGCCCCAGCACTATAATTTGAACAATCTTGGTAGAGGTCCACAAGATGAAGCTTCATACCAAATATAAAGGACCTGGGCCTTGCAGTTTCAGAGAAGAAGATTTTCAAATATTTTCCCTAAATAAGCCTATGTTAAACCAAAGGGCCCCGGGGAGGGGGCATTTTTGGCCCCAGCACTATAATTTGAACAATCTTGGTAGGGGTCCACTAGATGAAGCTTCATACCAAACAGCAAAGACCTGGGCCTTGCAGTTTCAGAGAAGAAGATTTTTAAAGACTTTCCCTATATAAGCCCATGTAAAACCAAAGGGCCCACGGGGCGGTGGCATTTTTGGCCCCAGCACTCCAAGTTGAACAATCTTGGTAGGGGTCCACAAGATGAAGCTTCATATCAAATATCAAAGACCTTGGCCTTGCAGTTTCAGAGAAGAAGATTTTTACAGATTTTCCCTATATAAGTCTATGTAAAACCAAAGGGCCCCGGAGGGGGGGGGGTGTTTTTGGCCCCAGGGCTATAATTTGAACAATCTTGGTAGAGGTCCACAAGATGAAGCTTCAGACCAAATATTTAAGACCTTTGCCTTGCAGTTTCAGAGAAGAAGATTTTCAAATATTTTCCCTAAATAAGCCTATGTTAAACCAAAGGGCCCCGGGGAGGGGGCATTTTTGGCCCCAGCACTATAATTTGAACAATCTTGGTAGGGGTCCACTAAATGAAGCTTCATACCAAATAGCAAAGACCTGGGCCTTGCAGTTTCAGAGAAGAAGATTTTTAAAGATTTCCCCTATATAAGCCCATGTAAAACCAAAGGGCCCCGGGGCGGGGGCATTTTTAGCCCCAGCACTATAATTTGAACAATCTTGGTAGGGGTCCACTAGATGAAGTTTCATATCAAATATCAAAGACCTGGGCCTTGCGGTTTCAGAGAAGAAGATTTTTACAGATTTTCCCTATATAAGCCCATGTAAAACCAAAGGGCCCTGGGGCGTGTGCATTCTTGACCCCAGCACTATAATTTGAACAATCTGGGTAAGGGTCCACTAGATGAAGCTTCATACCAAATATCAAAGACCTTGGCCTTGTGGTTCAGAGAAGAAGATTTTTTAAGTTTTCGGTGAAAATATCTATTTTTGGCTCCTGTGACCCAGATGTGCAATGGACCGGAACCATTTGAACAACTTTGAAAGGGGACCACCTAAGGATCATTCCTGTGAAGTTTGGTCAAAATCCGATCAGTGGTTTAGGAGGAGATGTCATTTGAAGAAATTGTTTACGCACGGATGACAGACAAAAAGTGATCCTAATATAAAACACAAGAGGGCCATGATGGCCCTGGATCGCTCACCTGATCCATAGAGTAACAAGGTTGTCCCGGGGAGGGCCATTATTGACCCGGGGTTATAATGTGCATAATGTTGAGGGAGGTCTAAAAAGGTGAAGCTTCATGCATAATATCAACAAAGGCTATAATGTGAACAATCTTGGCAAAGGTCCACTAGATGAAGCTACACACCAAATATCAAAGACCTGGGCCTTGCGGTTTCAGAGAAGAAGATTTTTTAAAGATATTCCCTACATAAGCCTATATAAAACCAAATGGCCCCGGTGTGGGGGCATTTTTGGCCTCAGGGCTATAATTTAAATAATGTTATGAAGCTTCACACCAAATAGCCAAGACCTGGGCCTTGCTGTTTCAGAGAAGAAGATTTTCAAAGATTATCTCTATATAAGTCTATGTAAAACCAAAGGGCCCCAGGGCTGGGGCATTTGTGGCCTGAGGGCTTTAATTTGAACAATCTTGGTAGAGGTCCACAAGATGAGGCTCCATACCAAATATCAAAGACATGGGCCTTGCAGTTTCAGAGAAGAAGATTTTTAAAGATTTCCCTATATAAATCTATGTAAAATCAAACGGTCTCTGGGCAGGGAGATTTTTGGCCCCAGGACTATAATTTGAACAATCTTGATAGAGGTCCACTAGATGAAATTTCACACCAACTATCAAAGACATAGGCCTTGTGGTTTCATAGAAGAAGATTTTTAAAGATTTTCCCTATATAAGCCCATTTAGAACCAAAGGGCCCCGGGGCGGGGGCATTTTTGGCCCCAGCACTATAATTTGAACAATCTTGGTAGGGGTCCACTAGATGAAGCTTCATACCAAAAATAGCAAAGACCTGGGCCTTGTGGTTTCAGAGAAGAAGATTTTTAAAGATTTTCCCTTTATTAGCCCATGTAAAACCAAAGGGTCCCGGGGCGGGGGTATTTTTGGCCCCAGCACTATAATTTGAAAAATCTTAGTAGGGATCCACTAGATGAAGCTTCATACCAAATATCAAAGACCTAGGCATTGTGGTTTCAGAGTAAAAGATTTTTAAAGAGTTTCCCTATATAAGCCCATGTAAAACCAAAGAGCTCCGGGACGGGGGCATTTTTGGCCCCAGCACTTTAATTTGAACAATCTTGGTAGGGGTCCACTACATGAAGCTTAATACCAAAAATCAAAGACCTAGGCCTTGCGGTTTCAGAGTAGAAGATTTTTAAAGATTTTCCCTATAGAAGCCCATTTAAAACCAAAAGGCCCCGGGGCGGTGGCATTTTTGGCCCCAGCACTTTAATTTGAACAATCTTGATAGGGGTCCACTAGATGAAGCTTCATACCAAATATCAAAGACCTGGGCCTTGTGGTTTCAGAGAAGAAGATTTTTAAAGATTTTCCCTATAGAAGCCAATTTAAAACAAAAGAGCTCCGGGAGGGGGGCATTTTTGGCCCCAGCACTGTAATTTGAACCATATTGATAGGGGTCCACTAGATGAAGCTTCATACCAAATATCAAAGACCTGGGCTTTGTGGTTTTAGAGAAAAAGATTTTTAAAGATTTTCCTTATATAAGCCCATGTAAAACCAAAGGGCCCCGGGACGGGGGCATTTTTGGCCCCAGCACTATAATTTGAACAATCTTGGTAGGTGTCCACTAGATGAAGCTTCATACCAAATAAGAAAGACCTAGGCCTTGCAGTTTCAGAGAAGAAGATTTTTAAAGATTTTCCCTATATAAGCCAATTTAAAACCAAAGGGCCCTGGGGCGGGGGGCATTTTTGACCCATCACTATAATTTGAACAATCTTGGCAGGGGTCCACTAGACGAAGCTTCATACCAAATATCAAAGATCTGGGCCTTGCGGTTTCAGAGAAGAAGATTTTTAAAGATTTTCCCTATATAAGCCCATTTAAAACCAAAGGGCCCCGGGGCGGGGCATTTTTGGCCCCAGCACTGTAATTTGAACAATCTTGATAGGGGTCCACTAGATAAAGCTTCATACCAAATATCAAAGACCTGGGCCTTGTGGTTTTAGAGAAGAAGATTTTGAAAGATTTACCCTATATAAGCCCATGTAAAACCAAAGGGCCCCGGGGCGGGGGCATTTTTGGCCCCAGCACTATAATTTGAACAATCTTGGTAGGGGTCCACTAGATGAAGCTTCATACCAAATATCAAAGACCTAGGCCTTGCGGTTTCAGAGAAGAAGATTTTTAAAGATTTTCCCTATATAAGCCCATTCAAAACCAAAGGGCCCTGGGGCAGGGACATTTTTCGCCCCAGCAATATAATTTGAACAATCTTGGTAGTGGTCCACTAGACGAAGCTTCATACCAAATATCAAAGATCTGGGCCTTGCGGTTTCAGAGAAGAAGATTTTTTAAGTTTTTGGTGAAAAAAAAATATATTTTTGGCTCCTGTGACCTATATGTGCAACGGACCGGAACCATTTGAACAACTTTGAAAGGGGACCACTTAAGGATCATTCCTGTGAAGTTTGGTCAAAATCCGATCAGTGGTTTAGGAGGTGATGTCGTTTGAAGAAATTGTTTACGCACGGACGGACGCACGGACGGACGCACGGACGACGGACAAAAAGTGATCCCAAAAGCTCACCTCGTCACTACGTGACGGTGAGCTAAAAACTGGCGCCCAATTACTTTGCTAAACGTCATTTACAAAGTTGCATCCGGATGCATTGCTAACAGGTTAAAGTCTGTATTATCAAAACTTATATCTTCTGACCAAACAGGATTCATCAGTGGCCGTTATATAGGGGAAAATACGCGACTTATATATGACATAATGGATCACGTAGATACGGAACATTTACCGGGACTACTTTTAATTGTAGATTTTGAAAAAGCGTTTGATTCTATATCATGGGAGTTTATTGATAATGTTTTAGATTTTTTCAGTTTTGGTCCGTCAATTAAAAAATGGATTTCTGTTCTTTACAATGACACAGTGTCCGCTATAGTTCAAAGTGGATTTCTGTCAGACTTTTTCAGCATCGGCAGAGGCTGCAGACAAGGCGATCCTTCTTCTCCCTATATATTTTTATTATGTGCGGAAGTCTTGTCGTTGATGTTAAAACAAAATACGGCAATTAACGGGATAAAGATTGGAGATGTTGAGTACTTATTATCTCAATTTGCTGATGATACAACTATTATACTAGATGGGTCACAACAATCGTTATTAACAGCTATTTCAATTTTAAATGTTTTTGTAAGAATGTCGGGTTTGAAAGTGAATAATTCAAAAACAAGAGCGGTATGGTTAGGATGCAGAAAGTTTAGTGGGGAAACCTTTAATCATCGACTAAAACTTAATTGGAATAAAACAGATTTTGAAAAACTAGGAATAAAATTTTCTTGCAATCTCGACACAATGACTGAAATCAATTATAACAAAAAAATCAAACAGATTGATGTCGAACTGAAACAGTGGTCTTAAAGAAAATTGACTCCATTCGGGCGCATAACAATTTTAAAAACACTAATTATATCTAAATTAAATCACCTATTCATAGCTCTACCGGATCCAAAAGATGAATTAATAAATACATTACAAAAGAAATTTTTTCACTTTAGTTGGCAGTCAGGAACAGATAGAGTCAAAAGAGAACTATTAATGCAAAACTATGAAACCGGAGGGCTAAAAATGATAAACCTAAGAAATTATATTTATGCACTGAAATCAACATGGATAAGACGGTTAATAAAAAATGACTCAAAATATAAAACAATCTTTGAAACAAAATATACGAAAGTTGAAGACTTAGTTAACAGGGGCCTAGACTTCGCCCGAACCTTAAAAACAAGTAGAAGTAATACATTCTGGAATAATGTACTAGGAGCATGGCTATTTGTGTGTGAAAAACAAATTCCTACCAAATTTGAGGACATATTGTCAACGAACTTATGGAATAATAAAGAATTAAAAATAAATATTAAAGTTATATTCTATCGACATTGGTATGATAAACACATTTACTATATTAAAGACCTATTCAATGATGATGGAAACCTCATGAACTACGATCAGTTCACCCAAAGGTATGAGGTGCAAACTAATTTTATACAGTTTTATGGTATTAGAGCAGCGGTAGAACTCTTTATTAGAAATAAAGAAATTGCTATCAATAATATCATACTAACAAATAATTATCTACCATTTGTAATAAAAGTATTAATGAAAAGTGAACGAGGAAGTAGGGATATGTATGAGCTAATTAACAAAAAGAATATCGTCCCAAGTAGCCAAGTTAAGTGGAACGTAATATTTGAACAAAGTCATTTAAATTGGTTGCAACTGTACAATATCCCCGCAAAATGTTGTAATAATACCAAATTACATTGGTTTCAATATAGGCTACGGCATCGAATTTTAGCAACAAATGATTTCTTATTTAAGTGTAATATTAAACAAGATAATTTATGTACATTTAGCAAACGCTTTCCAGAAAAGCTGGAGCACATATTTTGGCATTGCACCATAATAATGGAATTTTGGGAACGTATTGGATTGTGGTTATACGAAAGAAGTAACTATCTACTTAATATAGACATGCAACGTGCCATCGTAGGCGTAACAACTGTAAATGAAAATAATAAACCGATTAATTACATATTGATATTAACTAGATATTACATTTATAAATGCCGTATAAATGGTAATCGGCCAAGTATAGCTCCTTTTTGATACACATCGAAAAAATGATAGCGATCAAAACTGATCGCTTTCCAATATTTATAAAACACTGGGGAAAATGGTTAAATTTATTTGAAGCGTAGTCCTGATCAACCGAACGGGCCGAAACTAGTTAGTCTGGGCCCAAAAATACTTATACACTCCATACCATTCAATTCTACGGTGCATTCTTGGCTGCCAAAGGATAACCTTTAGAACATGTTATCCTCAGTTCATGAATTGCACGAGTTTGTTTTATTGGCCCTTTTTGCGCCAGATGGAAAGTAGAAGTAAAACAAAGATCAGGAATTGATACAATTAACTTACTCCATCCATAAAAGACACCAAAGGGAAAGAAATACAAACATTAAGCGACCAGACCATAATGGAAACCTAAACAAAGGAAGGCCATATGGACAGTTACTTTCCCACAAAATGGCCATATGGCCATCCAAAATTAAAAGACACAAGTGATACACACAGTAAGTAACAAACAACAACATAAATAAATCGCCACAGAAGAGCCGCCTTGGAACGGTCAGTGGAACATTTCCACTGGGGGGGCTTAAATCGATTTTACGTGGCCACAATCCTCGCCCTTACTTCCGTCGCGATTTAGACAAATAATTTGTTCAGTCCGCATGAAGGCCTCCTAACTCATCAGTGCAACATCTCCGTGAACACAGAAATCAAAGAACCACAGAGGTGAGACAACGGTGAGGACTCGACAGCAAGAAACCACTGAAATGCTGGAGCAAAAGAAAACCAACAGTTAGACTCCGATGAGCCCGACCAGAGACAGAGCATCAGGCACCAACCAACATTATCTCTTTAATTTTCAATAAGCCTTTACGTTGGAGCCGTCATAGAATCTGAGGCCTGATCCACCGGCATGCAATTAAAGAGGGAAGCAAAGTTGCCAACCGTGATTGGGTTAACTACCATGCATGCAGTCTGTCGTATAATATCCATGTTGTACCCAATCTTTTTATATCGAAGAATGATTTTACGAAATTGGGTGCTGAAATCATTGCGGTTATATATTTTTCTGAATTTATATAATAAGTCACCATAAAATTCGGGTTCCGATAGACCTTGTTGCAGAAGAGATTTAAGTCCAATATTGAATTTTGAAATTAAATCAGAATGGCGTCTATAAAATTTTGAAAAGGCTTTGCGTAGTTTATGGTACCGATAACCCTGATTAAGAAGTTTAGCCGTTAATAATTTATTACGAGTGTTGAAGTCAGTTACATGACTACACACTCTAGCAAATCGAATTAATTGCGAAATATAAACGCCATAGGATGGCGCACGAGGAACATCACCATCCAAAAAAGGAAAATTTACAATCTCAAAATCAAAGTCATCGCGTTTATCATAAATTTTGCACGAAACAAATCCATCTACAATAGATAGATGTAAATCCAAAAACGGGGCCTCGGTATCAGAAGAATTTGCTTTATTTAACTGAAGTTCTTGGGGGTAAATCTGACTGATCAAACCATCAAAATAGGTATTATCAATATTTAATAAATCATCTAAATATCTAGAAGTAGAGCTAAAAGCTTCAATAATTTCAGATTGGTTATCAATGGAAAGCGACAAAATGAAGTCTCTTTCATAACAATACAAGAACAGATCAGCCACAAGAGGTGCGCAATTAGTACCCATCGGAATACCCACAATTTGTCTAAATAACTTAGTACCGAATCTAATATAAATATTGTCTAGTAGAAAGGTGAGTCTTCCTCTTTGTGTGCGGCGGGAGTTAATATTTAATGGTGTCAGGTTGTGTTTTCTTTGAAAGTTGTTTGGAGGGTGACTAAACTTTTGGCAGGCAGTGGGGGCCCTGTGGCGTCTGATCTGGGCCTGCACTGTTTACCAGGGTGCCCGTTTTGGGCTTCTGGTACTAGATAGGTTAATGGGAAGAGTTCATAATTTCTTGATATGGCCAGCAGGCATATGACGTCGGATCGACGTGTGTTTGTAGTCATGGCATTACTGTGGCGTAGCATCAGCGTTAGTGGGGCGTTCAGAGAAAAAACATATCTTGCTGGTTAAAGCTAGCTATTTTGACTAAGAAATACT